>ML099575.1:15595-55056 GCA_003697995.1 Taxidea taxus jeffersonii
TTTAAAAAAAAAAAAAAGTACTGGGAAGCCCAAGTAAGAAAGAATGAGGCTGAGTCGTTACCTCACACCATATACAAAAAATTAACTTAAAATCAAAGACCTAAATCTAATAGCTTAAATCACAGAACTGGGGATGCCTGGGTGGCTCAGATGGTTAAGCGTCTGCCTCTGGCTCATGTCATGATCCCAGGGTCCAGGGACTGAGTTCCCCATAGGGCTGCTTCTCCCTCTCCCTCTGCCTGCTGCTACCCCTGCCTGTGCTCTTTCTGTCAAATAAATAGGTAAAATGTTTAAAAATAAATAAAATCACAGAACTGTTATAAGAAAATATTTGCAAATGATGTCTGATAAGGGGTTAGGGTCCAGAATTTATGAAAAACTCTTATGACTCAGTAACAAAAAAGACACACAACGGAACTGAAAAATACTTAACAGATTTGAATAAACATGTTAATATGTTAAGAATATGTTAACATGTTAAGAAAATGTTAAGAACAGATATTTGGAAAGTGGTAACTTCTAAAAAAATAAACTTTATATGTAATTAGGAGCACAAATCACCAACAGAGTCCTTCTGTGGTGAAGAAATTAACCATGGTAACTAATATAGGGAAAAGAGCCCTTCCTAGTAGGGTAAATAACTGAAAACAGGAACTGGCAGAAACCAATATTTCCAAAGCAACATAATCATGCAATAATGTCGGAACAGTTATTGTCTCATTTAATGTTATGAGTTACTTAACTCAAGTAAAAACACATTAATAGTGAAGATTTATTAACAGAAAATAAAGAAATATACCTACCTGGGCCACTCAACATGGCTTTTATTGTTCCGGATGTTAGTGCATGTTCTCTTTTTACAATAAATTCATGACCATCCGAAGATATCAATTTGACATACATGGCATCAGGGCCTTCACACCCACCATAGGTCTTCTCTTCTCCATCTAAAGTAAATGATTTTTCAATCACAAAATTAAAAATAAACAGGTTTACCAAGGTTAACATCTGACTTGAACTCAGAAGAGAGACATTTCTAGATGGTAACATCTACCAAGATTTTTTAACTATTTGTTTTATTATTATCTGAACATTTTGATGTCAGAATAAATTACACTGAAGGATGTTACTTTGGATAAAAATTTACCAGTATTCTTCAAGGAAGTATTAACAATTTTTTTTTTTTTTGTGAACACAGCAACATGTTCAAATTTGAAAGCTTAAACAAATTTTCAAATAGTAACTTTAAATCATGGGAAATACTCATGTTTAACATAAGATGCACTGTGTGCATTTATGAAAGAATGTTTGTATGTCATGATTTCAACTTCTCTGACAAACCTAATTCTTAAAGTTAGGGCTTCCCTTTAATCAGCATCTTTACTCTTTGATAAAAATAATGATCAAAAGATTTTTTATTTTTTTTTATAATTAAAAAATTTTTTTATAAACATATAATGTATTATTAGCCCCAGGGGTACAGGTCTGTGAATCGCCAGGTTTACACACTTCACAGCACTTACCATAGCACATACCCTCCCCCATGTCCATAACCCCACCACCTTCTCCCTCTCCCCCACCCCCCAGCAACTCTCAGTTTGTTTTGAGAGATTAAGGGTCTCTTATGGTTTGTCTCCCTCCCAATCCCATCTTGTTTCATTTATTCTTTTCCTACCCCCCAAATCCCCCATGCTGCATCTCCACTTCCTCATATCAGGGAGATCATATGATGGTTGTGTTTTTCCAATTGACTTATTTCACTAAGCATAATACCCTCTAGTTCCAGCCATGTCATCACAAATGGCAAGAGTTCATTTTTTGATGGCTGCATAGTATTCCACTATACACACACACACACATACATATACACACATATATATATGTGCAACATATGTGCATATGTGCAACATATATATGTGTGTATATATATATAGATGATAAAGAAGAGGTGGTGTATATGTATATATACATATGTCCATCAACAGATGGACATATGTATATATACATATACATATGTTGTATGTCATATGTTGATGGACATCTAGGTGCTTTCCATAGTTTCGCTATTGTGGACATTGCTGCTATAAACATTCGGGTGCACGTGCCCCTTCGGATCACTACATTTGTATCTTTAGGGTAAATATACAGTAGTGCAATTGCTGGGACATAGGGTAGCTCTATTTTCAACTTTTTGAGGAACCTCCATGGTGTTTTCCACAGCGGTTGCACCAGCTTGCATTCCCACCAACAGTGTAGGAGGGTTCCCCTTTTTCCGTATCCTCGCCAGCATCTGTCATTTCCTGACTTGTTAATTTTAGCCATTCTGACTGGCGTGAGGTGGTATCTCATTGTGGTTTTGATTTGTATTTCCCTGATGCCGAGTGATGTGGAGCATTTTTTCATGTGTCTGTTGGCCATCTGGATGTCTTCTTTTGATCAAAAGATTTTATTGCTGATTTTAAATTACTGTATGACTGAAGTAATGAATATAGACAAATACCAGTCTTTGAAATTCAAAGTAGAGGTGAGGAGATAGTGTAGATGTTACTCTACTGCCAGCTACCCTCACTGCCACCATGTTGGCTTCTGCCACAGTAGCTAGCTCAATACAACTTCTTTGGGAATATGTATCTTATCCCTTTAAGAGCTTTCTAACACCTATAACTTTCACAGAAAATTTTAATTTTTATGATTACCAATATCCAAAAGAAAGTATCTTAAGGCTTATTCTAAAAATTTAGGAAGCCCTACAAAAAGAAGTACAGAGGATAAAGATGAAGTATTCAAGCTACAAAGATACATTTATTTATTCATTTGTTAATAGTTAAAAATCCCTCAAATTAAGATTAATATAAAAATCATTTATGTACTACTGCTGCCCAAAATGACTAATTTGAATCTAATCAGGAGTGAACATTCAGATAAATCTAAATTTTAAAGTGTCATGAAAGACTTCATTCCTCATGCCCCCCAAATTAGGGAACTATTTAAAGGAGACTAAAGAAACAAATTAACACAGTAAGTGATCCTTGATTGGATCTGGATATAAAACACCGGGATACCTTGGAGATACTCAGTTCTAGACCACACAATAAAGCAAATAACTCAAAGGTGTGTCAAATGAATTTTCCAGTTTCCCAGTAGATATAAAAAAGTTATGTTTAAGCTTACAGTTTACTATAGCCTAGTAAGTGTGCAGTATCATTATGTCTAAAACAAAAATGTTTATACCTTAATCTAAAACTACTTTATTGCTGGGTCACCTGGGTGGCTCAGTGGGTTAAAGCCTCTGCCTTCGGCTCAGGTCACGATCCCAGGGTCCTGGGATCTAGCACTGCATCAGGTGCTCTGTTCAGCAGGGAGTCTGCTTCCTCCTCTCTGCCTACTTGTGATCTCTTATTGTCAAATAAATCTAATCTTAAAAAAATTCTTTATTGCTAAAAAATGCTAACCACTGTCTGAGTTTTCAGTGGGTAGTAACCTTTTTGCCAATGGAGGGTCCTGCCTTGATGTTAATGGTCACTGAATGATCAAGTTGTGGTTGCCGAAGGCTGGGGTGGCTGTGGCAATTTCTTTTTTTTTTAAGGATTTTATTTATTTATTTGACAGACAGACAGACCACAAGTAGGCAGAGAGGCAGGCAGAGAGAGAGAGGAAGGGAAGCAGGCTCCCCACTGAGCAGAGAGCCCGATGCAGGGCTCGATTCTAGGAGGCTTTAACCCACTGAGCCACCCAGGCGCTCCAGCTGTGGCAATTTCTTAAAATAAGACAACAGTGAAGTCTGCTGCATCAATTAACTCTTTTAGGAATGATTTCTCTGTAGCATGTGATGCTGTCTGATAGCATCTGATCCACAGAACTTCTTTGAAAATCGGAGTAAATCCTCTCAAACCCTGCCACTGCTTTATCAACTAAGTTTACATAATATTCTAATTCCTTGTTGTCATTTCAACAGTCATCGCGGCATCTTTACTAGGAGTAGCTGCCATCTTCAGAAACCACCTTCTTTGCTCATCCATACGATGCAACTCATCCATTCAAGTTTGATCATGAAACTGCAGCAATTCAGTCACGACTTCAGGCTCCACTCCTGATTCTAGTTGTTGCTATTTCTACCACATCTGCATTTACTTCCTCCACTGAAGTCCTATCACCCATGAGGGCTGGAATCAACTCCTTCCACACTCCTGTTGATATTTTGACCTCTTTCCATGAATCACATGTATTTTTTTTAAGAATTTATTTGACAGAGATACAGTGAGAGAAGGAACACAAGCAGGGGGAGTGGAAGAGGGAGAAGCAGGTTCCCCGCCCAGCAGGAAACCCGATGTGGGGCTCGATCCCAGGAATGACCTGAGCCGAAGGCAGATGATTAACGACTGAGCCATCCAGACACCCCAGGGTCACATGTATTCTTAAGGGCATCTAGAATGGATGAATCTTTTCCAGGTTTTCAGTTTACTTTGCCTTAATGCAGCAAAACAATCACCATCTGTGGCAGCTATATCTTACGAGATAGATTCTTAAGTAATAAGAGTAGGCTTAAAATATTCACTTAACCATGCTGTAAACAGATGTGCCATCATCCAGGCTTTGTTGTTCCACTTATAAAGCACAGGCAGAGTAGGTTTAACATAATTCTGGGCTCTAGAATTTTTGGAATGGTCAGTGAGCACTGGCTTCTATTGAAAATCACCAGATGCATTAGTCTCTAACAAGAGTCAGCCTGTCCTTAGAAGCTGTGAAGCCAGGGACTGAATTTTCTCTCTAGCTATGAAAGTTCCAGATGGCATCTTTTTCCAATACGAGGTGTTCCATCTCCATTGAAGATCTGCTGTTTAGTGTAGCCACCTCATTAATTACCTTAGCTGGATCTGGGAAACTTGCTGTAGATGCTGCATCAGCACTTGCTGCTTTACCTTCAGTTTTATGTTACAGAGACAGCTTCTGTCCTTAAACCTCATGAGCCAGCTTTTGCTAGCTTCAGACTTTCCTTTTATAGCTTCCTCAACCTTTCTCAGCCTTCACAGAATCGAAGAGTCAGGGCCTAATCCACAGATTAGGCTTTGGTTTAAGGAACTGTTGTGGCTGCTTTGATTTTCTATACAGACCACTCAGACTTTCTCCACTCAGAGTGATAACTCTGTTTCACTTTTTTATTATTCACCTGTCCACCGGAGTAGCACTTTTTATTTCCTTCAAGAACTTTTCGTTTGCATTCACATCTTGGCCAACTGTTTGGCACAAAGGGCATAACTTTCAGCCTGTCTCACCTTTTGACATGCTTTCCTCACTAAGTTTAACCATCTCTTGCTTTTGACTGAAAGTGAGAGAAGTATAACTCTTCCTTTCACTTGAATACTTAAAGGTCATTAATTAGCCTAATTTCAATTTTCCTGTCTTAGGGAATAGAGAGTTCTGAGAAGGTAAGGGAAGACCTGGCTGGTGCAGCAGTCAGAACACATACAGCATGTATCGATTAAGTTCCCTATCTCCGTGGGCACGGTTCATGGAATGTCACAATTATAATAGTAACATCAAAGATCACTGACCACCATAACAAATATAATAATAATGAAAAAGTGAAATATTGTGAGAATTACCAAAATGTGAGAGACATGAAATGAGCAACTACTGTTGGAAAAATGGCACCAATAGATGTGGTCCACACAGGGTGGCCACAAACCTTCAATTTGTAAAAAAAATGCAGTATCTGTGAAATGCAATATGAAGCACAATAAAATAAGGTATGTCTATAACATACCTGCTATAAAGAACACTACTGACACAACTGGGAAATTCTGAATATGGACCTAATTATGACATGCCTACTCCAGTATTTAGGTGTGAAGTGAAATGGTACAGAAAAATATGCGCGTATGT
Source organism: Taxidea taxus jeffersonii (assembly GCA_003697995.1). NCBI lineage: Eukaryota > Metazoa > Chordata > Mammalia > Carnivora > Mustelidae > Taxidea > Taxidea taxus. Next base: position 21,479 of record ML099575.1, read on the forward strand.
GTATATGGGTATATACATATTACACACATAAGGAAAGCAAATGTGGCAAAGCATTAGCAATCACTGAAGGCTACATAGTGTATCATTCCTGCAATTTTTCATAATAAAAAGCTTGGGGACTCATAAGGATGCAAGTAACTTGTAAATTATAGACTATTCAAGCATACAAATATTTAGCAGGTTTTGCCCATCTCTTAGAAAATAAAAATAATTTTCTATTAAATTTATAATTCTTACATTTTTTGCAAGTTAAAACACTTTTATGTTTGTTGGGAAAGTTTCTAATTTAAGTTGCTATTACTTACTAGGAATCACAAATTATACTTGACACAAAAACATTACTTATCTGCCTTTCAAAAATACATACAGGCATACCTTGTTTTATTGTGCTTTGTTTTATTGTGTTTGCACTTTTTACAAACTGAAGGTATGTTGCAACCCTGCACTGAACAAGTCTGTTGGTGCCATTTTCCAACAGCACTTGCTCACTTTGTGTCTGTGTCATGTTTTTGTAATTCTGGCAATACTTCAAACTTTTCATTATTGTTTTTCTTATGGTGATCTGTGATCACTGATGACTCACTAAAAGCTCAGATGATTAGCATTTTTTAGCAATTAAGTTAAATAAAATAAATAAATTAAATTAATAAAAATTAAATAAATTTAAATAAAAACTTAATTATATCTATTTTTACACATAATGCTACTAGACTATATTATAGTGTAAACCTAATTTTTACAAACATGAGGAAACCAAAAAATTCATTTGACTTGCTTTATTGCCTTGGTCTGGAATCAAACCCACAGTATTGCTGAGTTATGCCTATGGTAAACAGATGCTGTGGATTTAACTAATTTTAATCTACTCTGATCATTTTTTTACTTGCATTCACCAATGTCAAAGGCCTATCTCTGAGGAAAAAAACCCAGCTTCTACTAGTTGAAATATAAAATTACTTTATATAACTTACCCATTATGTTCTTATGAAATTCTACTTTACTTCCACAGGAACTTTGGTAGTTTCCTGAAAATATAACAATGCTATTTTAAGATTAATCCTGGAGTAATATGTTTTCACCCATTACTATTTAACGTCCTTGGTATTACAAATTCAAGGACTCCCTCTGCTATATAAGAGTTTCCCAGCCACTATAATATGGAACAGTATCAAGTTTCTGAACATCTGAGAAAAGATGATCACCTTCAGAGTAGTAGTCTAAACACAGATTTGGTTTTTTTCCCCCTTTAAGGTAACTATTGTGAAAATTATTTAAAAATACAGATGTTGTTCCTTACGAGTTGAACTGAACTTGAAGGAGACTGCTGGCCTTAATCGTCTCTTTGTATACTTATATCTACTAGATATTAGTGGAAACTAAAGCACATATTTGCTGAATGAATGACAATATGATAAATCCAAGGACATGAAGTAGTCTTCATAAAAGGGCTTACCCTTGTCTTATGTAAGTGTGGCATTTATAATGCATTTTACTGGGCCATCCTTGCTGCAAAAGGCTATCAAAGTTCTGAAATATAACAGCGAAGTGGTAGCAAATCTTTACTACTGTAAGAAATCTTAAGAAGTTTTTATTTATTTGAGACAGAGAGAGAGCACAAGCAGGGAGGAGGATCAGAGGAAGAAGGTGTAGGAGACTCCCCACTGAGCAGGGAGCCCAGTGTGTGGCTCAAAACCAGGACCCTGAAATCATGACCTGAGCTGAAGGTAGATGCTTAACTTAATGAACCACCCAGGTACCCCGAGAAATCTTAAATTTTACAAAATAAGATGAATGCTAAAGGAAAAGGGCTCACGTTGAGTAATTTTAATTTTCGTATCATTTCTTCAAGGAGGATTTCACTTAAACCAATATATTTATGTTATTAACAGGAAAACATCCTGTTCTGTAAGAAACCCCTAACCAGTATTTTATTCTAGCCTTAAAGGAAGGGCCAAGAAAATGAACCATAACATTTTAGAGCAGGAAAGAAACCTGGAGATAAACTATGTAATCCCTCTTCTTAAAAATGGTAGCATCACTGATGTATAGAGGGGATGAATGATTTGTTCCAGGTAATGACAGAGTGAAAGTAGGAATCAAATCTATTAGTCTAGAATACCAAGCATGGAGGGGAATATTTAAAGTACCATATCTCATAGGAGGTAAGGGCAACAGCGGCAATGTTACATCATTACCAACAACTTGAGGGGCTAATGAATGGTAAACATTGCCTTACATACATTATTTTAAAGTAACACTTACACAAGGGAATTATTATTCCCACTTCAGAGGTGAAGAAACACTAAGAGGTTGCCACTTGCTTAAAGCTTCTACAGCTTAAGTGGCAGCATAAGGATTTAAAGCTAGGTAGGTTTGCTTTAGAGCAAACACCACTTTCCATTATTCCATATTACCATGTTAAACAATTCTGGCCCCCAGTAAAACTTTTCTACTACTGTTAAGACTGCTGATATAAATCCTTAGATACTTATCTAAAATGTAAACAGTACTGTGTCACTTTATAATAAGAATAGTAGACAAAAATTCATTGGTCATTATTACTTTATTCTGTTCACTGGTTTGTAATCTTTCTTCCAAAAAAAAAAAAAGAAAAAGGAAAAAAAGTACTAGAAGAACTTCAAGTGCCAACTTTCTCTCTGGAAAATCTCCAGAGCAAAACATCTAGGATGTTTATTTAACTAGCAGTAGCTAAGCAACCATGCAAAGTCACATCTTAGAAGCCCTTTGGGTAGCAACAGCCTCTCTATAGACTTCTTAATATAGTAAATCAATCTCACCATTTATACAACAAAGGTGGAAAAGGGACTCACCATCACTAATAAGAAAACATTACTTTTAACATTAACAGTTAAAAGTAAATCCTAATTCTTATGTAGAAGTTAAATCTGGATTACCTATAGATGTCCAAGTTTGGGGTTAGAAAAATCTCAGTGTAAACATTTGATCTATTCTATAGCTGAGATCTGGAAATTTGAATTATAGGTAGTTCTAGTGTTTGAGCAGTAAGCTGAAAATAGTTCTAGGCAGAAGATAAAGCATGACCAAAAAGTCCTCGGATGTTATTATGCTTTTACAGTTATATATGAACATTACTCTTTTAGAGTTTTTTACTTTTTAGTAACAAATAGAAATTCTAGATGAGTCTAGCACCTACACTGAAATCAGTTTTGAATCTAATATCACTGAACACTGAAAAGGTCTTTGAACAGTCCATCCTCCGAACTTGAAATGCTACCATTATCATTTACTATATTACTACAGTAATTTCTAGACTATATTCTGTCTCACTAATCTTTTTTATATTTGACCAAAATACCCACTATTTTCATTGTAACAATGTGATAAACATATTTGTTAAATATCTCATTTTATCTCATGTTTTGCTAAAGTCTCATTTTATCATTACACACTTCCTGTTAGGCAGACTTTTCGGTACTTTATAGTTTTTATTATGAATGCCCTCTGTTTTCCTACTATACTTTCTGAAAGATTATTGCTGGTGTTTTATTATTTTTTTTAAAGATTTTATTTATTTATTTGACAGACAGAGATCACAAGTAGGCAGAGAGGCAGGCAGAGAGAGAAAGGGGGAAGCAGGCTCCCCACTGAGCAGAGAGCCCGACACGGGGCTCGATCCTAAGACCCCGGGATCATGATCCGAGCTGAAGGCAGAGGCTTTAACCCACTGAGCCACCCAGGCACCCCTATTGCTGGTGTTTTAAAGAAAAGCTTTTAAATCCATTAAAAGTTGATTTTGTATCCCATCATCTTTGCAGAGCTCTCTTATTAGTACTAATACTTTTTCAATTGATTTGTTTGGATTATTAAGCAGATGATAGCAACAGCTGCAAATCTATTCTTGTTATCTTTCTTTTTACATTGGCTATTTACTTAGAAAAAGTCATAAGGTTAGGTGTCTGACATCACTCACAAAAGTATGCAACGGATTAAAGAACCAAATATAGAAAAACAGAAGAAAAAAATGCAAATAATTCACAGACCTGTAAAAAATGCTTGATCCCAACAGTAATCACGGAACATGCAAACTAAAACATTAAAATGTGTTAAGAATCAATGTTGGAGGAGAGGGAAATACTAAATAAATAGCACAACAGTTTTTGATTTCCTCCACTATGGAATTCATAGTTTTCTTCACTATTAGATGTAAATGCTTTTAAGTTTGTCTTTTTAGATATATTTTGTCTTGCTTACTAGCTTGATGTTTCCACAAGGCAAGGAGGTTCTCTCTCTTTGTGACCAAGGGAATCAATACAATGGTAATTATGTGGTAATGTTAACAATGTGAAGCTTCATATAATAATGTTATCTGCCACTGACACAGATAGTACTATTCTGAGCTTTCTAACAGAATAAAGTTATTCAATGATACACTGTTTTTTACCAAGATTGATTATGTTTTTGTTTTCCCATGATGCTGGCATTCTTTCTAGGGAAGAAATATTTAAGTTGATGGAAATATTTTGGGCTATACTGAAGGGAGGGAGTGACTAAAGGAGATAGTATTCTACCTTTCACAATAACATTTAGTCAATATGAATTCTAATTCTGAAGACAATTTTTATTTTAAAGACTTCGAGGACATAGCCACATTTTATGAAGTTATATAATTAAAACATCAGTCTTCACAATTTTGCACCGACTACCATAAACTGTGAATTAAATGCAAGAAGCATGTGCTCCTGGTACATGATTTCTGCAATTATATGTTTCCTAGAACTAATTCGGTTATCTGAAAATGTCTGTTTGATAATGTCCTCAAATCTCCTAGGGTTAAAACTTGTTCCCAAACATCTGAGTTGAAGAACAAGTTTTGTTTTCAGTGGCAGTCTAAAGTACATCAAAGAGGGCAGTTCTTCGCTTTTACTAAGGGAGTCTATCAGGTCATTTAAAGTAAAAGCACTGACCACAATTTCCAATCTATTTCTGATGGTTAACAATTAGTCATGGCCTAATCGTCCTAAATGATCAAGTTTTTACTACTAGAATAATGACTCAACTAGTAATTCTCAGTAATCAACTGTATTATAATATTTCATCAGCGGGGCTTGGTTTCTAAAAACAAGGCCTCTGCCTGTCATCAACTGTGGGGCTTTAGGGATCTTGATTAGCAGAGATCTGATATTTGAGAACTCTATTTTAGACTGGCCATAAATGATCAATCACAAATATTATTATACAGGGTGGTACAGACCACAACAATCATTACACTGATGTTAACTGGTCTCCAGATCACTGGGAATGAAGGTTCTCGATTATTTATGTTTTGGTAAGTTATAGCTGTTTCATACCAATTTACAAGTGGCAAAATGATAAACAAAACTTTCCTAAATCCTTATACTGGATTCCCAAGTTCTAATCCAAGAAATAATCTGCCCACAAAATATCTTTTACAAAAATGTTCACAGAAGCTTTACTCAAAACAAATGAGAAGCTACCCTGACGACACACAGGCTGTGATCTATCTGTGCAGAGGAATACCATTCATAACAAAAAGGAATGATCTGCTGAAACACAAGACACAGGTGAATACCAAAAATATTATATTGAATGGAAAAACAAAAAAAGTACATACTATATTATTCCATTTATATGAAATTCTAGAACAGGCAAAATGAACTTATGGTGAACTTATGGCTGCTTCTGGAGGAATGATTAGGAAGAAGCATGAGGCAACTTTCCGGAAAATTAAATGGTACACTGAGCATTCCAAGATACGTTCATCATATCTCAATTAAAACAATAAGGTTAGAGTAAGATTTTTAAGAAATTTATTATTTTTCTTAAATTTAGATATCTTTCATTGTAGAGATATTATCAATCCAAAATGGTTTTCTTTCTCATTAACCTTTCAAAAGATACTTATGCTAATAATTAAACTGACCCGAAATCCTCTAGGTTTGGAGATACTAATAGATCGGGAGTAGGATTTGTGGAGTCCTAAAGAAGTAAATCTGGAACTATGAAACTTTTAAGTGAACAGCCACAAAAGGAAAGAAACTTTTGACCTGGGTCTCAATGGATGGAGGTGTTTTTACCAAGCAGAACTGGAAGGAGAGAGGGAGATCCAGGCAAAATAAACGGTATGAGCCAAATCAGGAGAGGGGTGGGGACGGCATGTACACAAAGTAACAGTGTCATTGCAAGTCCACATCTGAATTTCTACTCTGCAAATTTCTATCTCAGACCCTGATAGGTTAAAGTGATAAGACTCCTGTTTATCTCTCAAACACAATGGACTAAACTGTCTATAAGTTCCTTCCAGCACCACCATTTCATGTTAGTACTCATCTGAAATTTCCCCTCCCTCTACCAATGCCTGTAATTCCCAATTTCCCATCTTTATTAAACAGAGTTTTTGCCCTCATACAGCACAGGGCTCCAGACTGCTACGTGCTTCCACGGAGTCTGTCTGCCTCACCCCTGTAAACTACCTAACCTCCCTCTTAGACAATGATCTTCAAACTCCTTTATTTTGGTTTAAAAAGGTCTGAACAAATATTCACACTATGTAATATCTAATTATAGATTCTAAATACTATAAAATCCTAGTAAACAATCCTAGTAAACTAGTTTTTCTACTCTGAAAAAATCCTAGCTTCTCCTAAACCTTCAATACCTTCTCCTCCTTGCCCTGACAACTTATTTTATCAAGAAAACAGAAAGATATCACTTCAGTTGCCTTGTTTTTCCATCTTCATCCTACCTGCGTCTATATACCATATACTCTGTCCACCCTCCTGTTTCAAAAGTTGAATAAAAAACGGGGGCCTGGGGGCGCCTGGGTGGCTCAGTGGGTTAATGCCTCTGCCTTCGGCTCGGGTCGTGATCCCAGGGTCCTGGGATCGAGCCCCACATCGGGCTCTCTGCTCAGCGGTGAGCCTGCTTCCCCCCCCCTCTCTGTCTGCCTCTCTGCCTACTTGTGATCTCTGTCAAATAAAAAATAAAATTAAAAACAAACAAACAAACAAAAAAACCAGGGGGCCTGGGTGGCTCAGTGGGTTAAGCTTCTGCCTTCAACTCGGGTCATGATCTTAGGGTCCTGGGATCAAGCCCCGCATCCCCCGCATCGGGCTCTCTGCTCAGCAGGAAGCCTACTTCTCCTTCTTCCACTCCCCCTATTTGTGTTCCCTCTCTCCTTGTGCATCTCTCTGTCAAATAAATAAAAAATCTTTAAAAAAAAACAACCAACCAACCAAAACCATCCTTCCTATTCAAGGCCAACCTTTCCACTTAAGCACACCTCTCTGAGGACTTCGTGCTGTTATTATTCCCATCAGCACATCAAAATGCTGTATCATCACTACCATTCACTTCTTAACCTACTCTGATCAGACTTGTGGCCCACTAGTACATTCAAGGGGCTCATCTTATTTCTATTACTTTACTTGCTTTCATGGTGAGTTTTTAATCCTCATCTAACTTCTTAGTAGGGTTTTATAGTTGACTACTCCCCTCCTTCCCAGAACAGTATCTTCCCTTAGTATTATAGATGCCATACCCTTCTGGCTTTTCTGCTTCCATCACTGTTTGCTCCTCTTTCGACCAGAGTGCTCCCAGTCATCTGCCCTCTTCTCCATTAATACTCTCCACCTGATGTCCTCTAGTCCACAGGTTTAAATATTACCCATTAAAAATGACCCCCAGGGGGGTGCCTGGGTGGCTCAGTGGGTTGGGGCCGCTGCCTTCAGCTTGGGTCATGATCCCAGGGTCCTGGGATCGAGCCCCACATCGGGCTCTCTGCTCGGCAGGGAGCCTGCTTCCCTTCCTCTCTCTCTCTGCCTGCCTCTCTGCCTGCTTGTGATCTCTGTCAAATAAATAAATAAAATCTTAAAAAAAAAAAAAAATGACCCCCAGGGGCACATGGCTGGCTCAGATGGTTAAGCGTCTGCCTTCAACTAAGGTCATGATATCCATGTCTTGGGATTGAGCCCCAAAATGGGCTCCCTGCTCAGTGGGGAGTCTGCTTCTCCCTCTCCCCCTGCCTGTGCTCTCTCTCAAATGAATAAGTAAAATCTTAAAAAATAAAATAAAATAAAATATGACCCCCAGATAATCTTCCTAGCTTGACTTTGCCCCCGAGCAACAGTTGTGGATATCGAACTTGCCTATTTGATAATAATTATCAAAGTCCTCATTTATTCCTATACAAAACTCTTAATCTATTCCTCAGAAATCAGTGTACCCTCCTGTCTTCCTTATTTCAGTAAATGGTACTACTGTTCACCTAGATGCTCAGGCAAAATAGTTGATTCCTCAATTTTTTTTCTGTCCTAGGGCTCCATCTTTAATTATATTCCAAATCACACCATTCCTCACAAACTTTTACCCTACATCTCTAGTTCAAGCTACCACTTCTCAACTGGACTACTACAAGCCTCCTTAGGAACTAGTTTCCTTACTTTCCTCCAACTAGTCTATTTGCCACCTAGTAACTAGTCATCAAAAACAGAAGTCAGGTATCATTCCCTTGCACAAAATCCTCTAATGCACTCTCATTACAAACAGAAAAAGGACTATAAAGTTGTATCTTATTTAGACTTAGCTAACTACTCTGATTTTATTTCTCATCATTCTTATTTAACTATGCTCCAGCTATACTGTATATTGGCCATTTTAGTATCATAATAGGTCAAGTTCATTCCTTTCTTAAAGTTTTTACATTTATAGTTACTGCTATCTTAAAAGCTCTTCCATATTATTTAGGTCTCCAGGCAAAACACCAACCCCTGAGAGAGGGAGGTCTTCCTTGCTCACTCCCCTATCAAAATTAGACACCCCTACCCTAGTCACCTAATTTGACTCGATGTAACTCTAATCTTTACCTAATTTCTTCACATTTATCACCACTTGAAACTATATTTGCTTATATACATATACTTATTGCATCTCCTCTCTTTCCCCAAGCTCCATGAAGGCAGGCCTGGTATAACTGCTGGCATATAGCAGATGCTCAACAAGTATATCTTGAGTGAATGGTACTATTATTTTCTTAGTCACCAAGGCTTGAAATTTCAGGCATCACTCGATGGGCTTTTCCTGATCTTATTTAATAATGGAAGAGTAAACCCTTATTAACAAGTTAACTAAAATCCATGTACACTTATCACTATAAATGCAAAAAGCTTCCAGATTATTTCATAGTACTGAAAAATCTGTAAAAAAAAACAACAACAACAACAACCCAAAAAGCACTTTATAAGGTACACTCAAATGTTACTTTAGAACCTGATATACAAGGCTCACTATAACTTCTGCTATTGCCTAATTACATTACAGAATTACTATAAAGGTAATGAAACTGGCATCTACAAGCTGAAATAAACACACTTATATAAGATATATATATATATTTTTAAATGGTAGTTACTAGTTAAATTTCATACTTAGGGAAAAAAATAATAGCCATTAAAAATTAAACATGAGGGCGCCTGGGTGGCTCAGTGGGTTAAGCCTCTGCCTTCGGCTAAAGTCATGATCTCAGGGTCCTGGGATCCAGTCCCGCATCCGGCTCTCTGCTTGGCAGGGAGCCTGCTTCCTCCTCTCTCTGACTACTTGTGATCTCTCTGTCAAATAAAACAAATACTCTTTAAAAAAAAAATTAAACATGAACTCCAGATCACCACTGGCAAAAAATAAATATCCACCGTGCCAGGGCTCAGAACTGTTTCCTTACCATTGTATTTCCAGAATGAATGAACCCATGTGTGAACTGTAATCTTTCAACATCATGAATTACAAATATAATGTAAACGAGATCAGAGATTTATCATCTTAGTCTACTAAACAGAAAAGAAAACTATCTGAGGATCAAAAAGCAATTTAGCAGTCTGAAAAAAAGGATTTTAAAACCCAAACTAAAGGATTTCGGTTATTTACTACACAAACGTGAAAAAGTAAAATGCAAAGTAGAAATGCTCGCACTAATGGCACGAACTTTACAACTATATGTTACGAAAGTGATTTTAGTTCCACTGTACTAGATACCTTTCAGACAAAACTGGAGAGCAGATGCACGACAGTCCCAAACTATCAAGTCGGGCAGAGATCGTCCGACAAGTTGCCCAGAAGGTAAACGTCCCGGGGTCCTGCAGCTGGAAAAAGAGGACTGTGACTGTGAGAGTCACTCCTCTGACTGGGGACCGACTCCAAAAAAAGGACGTATCTGAATGCACACGGGGAAAGCAGAAAGGAAAAGCGACAGGGCTGCCATGCTCCTAACTCCACCCTCCCGGCGCTCAGCCCGGGGAAGGCCCAGACTCGCTGGCCGCTGCCCCTCCTTTCACCCTCTTCCGAGCCCACCAAGCGGCGCCTAGAAAGGTCCCGCCGCCCTCTTCTCCCCTCCCCCCAAACCAGGAGCTGAGAAGGCCCGGGGAGGTTAGGAGCTTCCGTTCCTTCCCCGCCCAAATGGGAAGGGGTGGGAAGTGGGATCGCGAGCGCGCCCAGTACGAGCCTTCCTTGTCTCCCACGCGGATCCGGAGTTCCGTTCCCACCCCAGCCCGAGACTCACTCGTCAGTCCTGCAGCCACCGCAGCCACCGCGCCAGGTCCCCGCGCACCGCCACAGCCCCTACTCCGGGCCACCCCCCCACCCCAGCTGCCTGCCGCCGTGGGTTCCGGGGCAGTTAGAGGAATCACTTCCGCCGGGTCACGCACGCTTTCTGCTACGCGCGGGAGATTGGTACCTGGTGAGGCGGGGACGCCGTCGGTCGCCCGCTTCCGTCTACAGGAAGTGCGCAGCGCCCCCCTCCCTTCTCCTACAGTACCACTGGCCAACCTCGGAGGATCGCCGCGGTCATTTGCAAATCTCAACCAATCCAGTTCTAGGTCCTCTGATTCCCAGCATGCACCACCGACTTTGATCCGATTTCCACCAGGACATCATTCTCAAAGAGGTGGTCGGGGTGCCGAGGCAGCACTGCATCCTGGGAATTGGAGGTTCCTCGGAAGGCAACTGTTTTTTCCGCGGCCGCACTACATCCTGGGACTTGTAGTTTATCACGTTGAATGTTAAGACTTTTGATAATTTTAGAGGTTGTCCAGGGGTCCTTCTGCGGGTTGGAGATAATATGCAGAGAAAAGATTGAAAACTGGGAGTACGGCTTCTATGCTAACAAGACCGTGCTCTTTAAGAAACACCATCTAGGGGCGCCTGGGTGGTTCAGTGGTTTGGGCCCCTGCCTTCCGCTCGGGTCATGATCTCGGGGTCCTGGGATCGAGCCCCACGTCGGGCTCTCTGCTCAGTGAGGAGCCTGCTTCCCCCTCTCCCTCTGCCTGCTTGTGATCTGTCAAATAAATAAATAAAATCTTAAAAAAGAAAAGAAAAAGAAAAGAAACACCATCTGGGGGCGCCTGGGTGGCTCAGTGGGTTAAGCCTCTGCCTTCAGCTCAGGTCATGATCTCAGGGTCCTGGAATCGAGTCCCGCATCGGGCTCTCTGTTTGGCGGGGAACCTGCTTCCTCCTCTCTCTCTGCCTGCCTCTCTGCCTACTTGAGATCTCTGTCTGTCAAATAAATAAAATCTTAACCAAAAAAAAGAAAAGAAAAAAGAAAGAAACACCATCTGTCTTTTTGTGAAAATTTACAAGAGCATCTTTACAGCTAGTGCAATCGGCTGGCCTCATTTCCTCTCTTCTCCACAACTATTACTGAAAACTAACCACGCCCCCACCCACAGGGTTGGGGCCTTTCTCCCTCCTTACCAACTCCTCCCAGCACCGGGTTGCTCAAACTTTCCTAGATTCAGAGATCATGCCCTGAAATTCCAGGAGTCTGCCGCGGATGCTGAATTATGAGACCATCTTTGACGTTCCATGCCCCAGCACTCTCGCTCTTTGAGCCCCTCTCTCGCTCTTTGATCGGCCTGTCCTTTTCACTTGCTTTGCTGTGGTTAAATTCAGGCACCCTTCCAGAAAAGCTGAAACAGCTAAATAAAGTTTACCCTCTGTTTACGGGCCCATGGCGAAAAGGGAATGTAGGGCCAAGACACCATTTCAAATTGCTCAACTAGGCGCTGTTGTGTTAACGATGTCCACAAAGGGAAAATAAATACAGGGGAAACAAAATTTGTTGACCTAATTCATAACTTTTGCTTGAAGGACATGTTTTGTTGATTTGACAGATAAAAGTCATTGCTTTTAACGGACAGATTGCTCTGGGTTAACTTTTCAAAGCCTTTTCAAAAAAAAAATTTTTTTTTTAAGTTTTTGGTTTTAACGACATCTCAGAGTAGAGTTTGGTAGGGAGGAGAGACAGTGGGATGAGGAGAGGAGGCTTGGGCTCATTTTCAATCATGTTTTTCCTCCTTTACTTCAAAAGTGTTGTTTTCTTCCCTTCTCTTCCTCTTTTCCTCATTGCATCATCACCCTCTAAAGGATGACTGTATTAGTTGCCTAGAGAATGACAGAATTTTCCAGGGGAGAATACTGAGGCTAGCTAATAACAGATTTAGGGCTAGGATCTAGTCTAGGATTGTCGTTTGTGTGTGTGTACAAAATTTTACTGTATTTTAAAAATTTATTTATGTAGTCAATATAATATATGCCTGTTGCAAAAAATACAGATTGCAGATGTTTGTTTTTTCCATGCACTTTTACATCATCATACTGTGTGTATATGATTTTGGATACTGTTAACTTTCCTTTTTTTTTTTTTTTAAAGAATTTATTTATTTATTTGACAGAGATCACAAGTAGGCAGAGAAGCAGGCAGAGAGAGAGAGGAGGAAGCAGGCTCCCTGCCGAGCAGAGAGCCTGATGCGGGGCTTGATCCCAGGACGCTGGATCATGATCTGAGCTGAAGGCAGAGGCTCAACCCACTGGGCCACCCAGGTGCCCCTACTGTTAACTTTCCAATTTAACTTCTCTGTAACCAAAATCTCAACAAGCATCATGTTTAATGTCTGTATAGAATTGCATCATATAAACATACCATGATTCACTTAAGTATTTCCTTAATGTTAGACATTTACCCATTTGCCTTGTTTCCATTTTTAAAAAAATTTTTTAAGAGAGATGGAGGGTGGGGGATGGGGAGAGAAATACTCTTAAGCAGGCTCCACATTCAGCACACAGAACTGGATGTAGGGCTTGATCTCATCATCATGAGATTATGACCTAAGCCAAAATCAAGAATCAGATACTTAGATTGAGCCATCCAGGTGCCCCTACCTCATTTCCATTTTTTAAATCATTTTATGTAATGCTATGTTTAGTATTTCCACAATAATCTTTGACTATGTTTCTAATTACTTCTTTAGGATATGAACGTTTTAAAAGATTTTGATAATCTGTTGACAGAGTCTTTTCAGGAAAGATTCTCCTAGCATATACTTTAAACCAGTAATGTATGAAGAAATATTTAGGGTTCTTACCAATATACTAGCTTTACCAAAATTTTTCTTTTCTTTTTTCCATTATGCTATTCTGCCCTTAAGCTTACCTTAAAGAAAGGAAAGAGAGAGCTGGTGGATGGGGAGAAAAGACAGCTAAAATACAAACAGGACATACAATAATGGTGGTCATACATTCTAAAAGTGATAATTGGTTTTCAATTTTCCATCAGTCTCCATCTTTAAAGGGAAGCTCTTAGAGTATATGAATGGAGTATCAAGGTTTATTTTTTAAAGTCTTAGTATCATTCTAAAAGTCCCACTCAAGTAGTTTATTTTCAACAAATGTCTCTATCTTACTAGAATTGGGAAAATCTTTTTTTTTTAAAGATTTTTATTTATTTGACAGACGGAGATCACAAGTAGGCAGAGAAGCAGGTAGAGAGAGAGGAGGAAGCAGGCTCCCCGCTGAGCAGAGAGCCCGATGTGGGGCTGGATCCCAGGACTCTGAGATCATGACCTGAGCTGAAGGTAGAGGCTTAACCCACTGAACCACCCAGGTGCCCCTGGGAAAATCTATTTAAATAACAATTCAATGTAATTCTATAACACAGAATTTTCAGAATATGATCTCATTTTAGCTCTTTAGAAACATTGAGAAGTAAACCAAATATTTTTTTCATTTGCTTACAGCATCTGTTGGAAAAAACTAAGCTTAACGGAAGTTAAAGTTCAGGTTCTCTCAGTATATTATTAAAGAAACCAATCAAGGAAGCCATTAGACTGAGATGGCTCTAAAACCTTGGTAGCCTATGGAAGCAAACCAAAACCTAAGCCAGAGTCAATTCCTGTAAAAGTCTAAGAACAACCAATCACAAATAGCTAAGTAGATTTTCCCAGATAATGCAAATGCTTAAACTATAGTCAAATAATTTCTTGCTTTGCTTCTTCATTTTCTCTGTAAAAACCTTGTCCTTAGCTCCTCTCAGTGGAGGACTCAATCACTTCCGGTTTGCTGCCCAATTTGAATAAATTTTTGCTCAAATAAACCAAAAATTGTTAATATCCCAATTTATCTTTGTAACAATATGAAAACACTATATTAACAGAACATTTAAAATGTATCAGTAAAATGGATAGTTGATGTTTGTAGTATCACACTAAGAAGTTTTTAAAATGTAAATGGAAGATAACTTCAAGAAAATGAAGTCATTCATGAAGAAGCAGTATAATTTTATCCCTTTGGATGCCCAGAAAAAAAGTTAGACAGTATTTGGAATTTTCAAGGTGATGTTATTTTAGATTTTTAGTCTGATCTTCTATACCAAAAGCATCTGGAGTCAGAAATATTCCGAAATAGTAAACAGGGGAGTGTTAACCCATTGGCTGCTCATCCTTTAAGACTCAGGTAACCTGAAGCTTTTAGACTTTCTGAGGCCAAAATAATCATGCTATTTTTTTGGCTTCTAAAGAATTTTGTAAATTAAATGTTTATTTTAATGATATTGCAGCATTGTATTTTAGCTTATTTTTAGGTGTTTCCTCCATTGTGTTAGTACAGTGGATTCTCACTTTTATGCAGTATCTTTATATCCCCTGCTCCTTAGTCTTGGCAATAGGCTCTCAATACCTGTTTAACAAGGAATGAACAAAAATGTATATGGGTGTTAAGGATTCCAGAAAACAAATCTGTCAAGTATTAGCATCACATGAATAAGCTCCATTTATTTTCTACCCAACAGTTGGATTCAATTACCATTCATTTTTGTCCAAATCGCATAAAGTACATTTTTCCAGAAAGAAAATAGATTTGGGAGCCTAGAAAATGACGCCCACGAGAATAAACCACTTAACCCTGGCTTCCAGGCTTTGTCTTTCGCGCAGGGCTCTCCTCTCTATCCTTCCACATTCTCAACAAGAGCGTTCATGTCTGGGAACGGGAAGCCGCGCGCAGCCTGGGCGTCTGCGCGTCCCTGCAACTAGAGGCAACCGTGCGGTGTTCAAAGTTCCGTCCGCAGGGAACGCGCGTGGCTGGGAAGGTTGCGGGCAGGCTACGTATTCTGCGCACGCGCGTGCGGCTAATCCTCCCCAGCGGGCCTCTAGGGGAGGAGCATGCGCGGTAGGTTCCAGCTGCGGTCGGATGGGGAACTGGGCCTCTGGGTTCCCCGCTGTTGCCGTAGTGCCTTGTGCCGCCTCTTCTCACGTGCGGAATGTTGCTTCTGGCGCTGGGCAGCTCGTGGGAGGCCGGACTTCGGCTTGGCGGGAAGAGGACGGTGCCGTGGGCGGCCGCTGCTCTTCGAGGCTTTAGGGCGGCCGCCTCGCGGGTGGCCCCCTGTGGCGGCTCTTTGGGGCTGGTTGGCTGCGGAAGCGCGGGGCTGCGGGGAGCCTCGCCGGTTCTCGGGCGGCGGGTTCGAACGCAGGTCGGCCTTCGGAAGGCTTGCGGACTGAGTGAGGGTGGGGGGTGGAGGGTGCGTCGGGCCCGGGGACTCGGTGCGGAAGGAGGCGTCTGCGGGGCGCGCAGAGGCCGCCTGCCTCGGCCTCAGGCCAGGGGTCCCGGGGTTTACGGCGCCCACGAGTCTAGGAGTATCCGTTCGAAAGTGGGTATTTTCTGGGCGGTTCCAAGTAATTCGTAGCCCGTTGCAAACCCAGCGGGTTTTTGATGACTCTCAACTATTTTCTCTTCTACCTCTGAGGGGAAGCTCGGAAGGGTTAATTTGCAACGAAATTAAATGCACCACCTGGTGACCGAACTGAAAGAACTCAACCTGACTTTTAAGTTTGTTCTCTTTTCTATTAGATGAGGCTATTTTTTAAAAAAATAATTTATTTATTTATTTGGCAGGCAGAGATCACAAGTAGGCAGAGAGGCAGGCAGAGAGAGAGGAGGAAGCAGACTCCCTGTTGAGCAGAGGGCCCGATGCGGGGCTCGATCCCAGGACCCTGGGACCAGGATCCGAGCCGAAGGTAGAGGCTTTAACCCACTGAGCCACCCAGGCGCCCCTAGATGAGGCTATTTTAAGTAATTCTTTTGCTCCCTGGAAAAGAGGATGGAGACGTTAATCTTCACATTTTAATGTAGATAAATTGTCTCCTAATCCTGCTCTGTAAAATACCAGAATTAGCAAACATGGTTGAAACTTGGAAGAAATGCCTAACATGGGAATTGGAATCTAATTACATTTCAGCATAAAGGGATTAGGCATACCTTTTGCATTTTGAAGGGTGTGTGCTGTGAAATTCATTTTTAGACCTTCGGGGAACTTCTTGTTCCTGTGAAATTTGATGAAGATTTCAAGAGAAATATTTTCTTAAGAGGAAGGGATGCAGCGAGATGAACAGCGTTACTCTTATCTTTTTAAATACTAGCTATAGTATAAACATTTTAGAGAGCTTAAAAAAGGTCTGGACTTGAAACAGTTTGCAGTATTTTATATTAATATCATTTTTTTGAAAAGCTAATGCGTTTAAAATTTTGACAATGGAGCAAGAGTGATGTTTTCCTTAACCACAGAATGAAGAAATTATTCCACTAAAGTTTTGTATTTGTTCAAGTCCACGCTTATCAAAAAAGCCTTGAGCTGGGATGCAGACCTAGGTTTTCACACTTCAACTCAGCAGGTGACTGTTTGTGACTGGAATTCAGGACAGCTATTTTGCTAGTTTGATTTCTTCAGGTCCTGAAATCAAGTCCCGAATTGGGCTCGATTATTGGATTATTTGGGGGAATTCATTAAATCACCTCATGTGACAAGTTCTCTTTTGCTCTTCATTCTAATTTTTTTTTTTTTAAGATTTTATTTATTTGACAGATCACAAGTAGGCAGAGAGGCAGGCAGAGAGAGGAAGGGAAGCAGGCTCCCCAAGGAGCAGAGAGCCCGATGTGGGGCTCGATCCCAGGACCTTGGGATCATGACCTGAGCTGAAGGCAGAGGCTTTAATCCACTGAGCCACCCAGGCGCCCCTCTTCATTCTAATTTAAAAAAACATAAAAGTTGGCCTAAAATGCACTTTATTATGTACTCACATTATGATGGTCTCTGTTTCAATAGGTAGCTCTTCGTTGGGAAAGATCCGTTCGATGCTTACATACACAGCTTGAAAAATCAGAAGATGGAAGGCTGATTTACACTGGGAATCTGGCCCGAACAGTATTTGGTGGGTAATCAAAAGGGAGGGTAATTTCCTTTTTTACCCCTGTTTTAGTTGTAAAAAATGTACTTGGGATATGTTATCTCTTATTTTAACACCTCTTAATTGCAAGATATGAGGAAAAATTAGGTTATATATTTTTTCTTGTGGCCTGTTGAATCAAGATTTTAGAGGTTGAGACCTTTGCATTCTTAGGAGATTTTAAAAAGATTTTTAAGACTCTTATGACTTTGTGATCTTATGGCTGGGTACTAAAACATCCATCCTTTGGTCACTTCCCAAGATGTTTAACAACAAAATAGAACAAGAAATGTGTATTTCTGTAATGTTTTAATATGGAGAGAAAAAAATATGGAAGTATACCCCCTAAGAGTAGTTATTTTGGGAGGGTACATATTTACTTTATATATTTTTAAATGTGGCAGTTAAAAAAGGCATGTAATACTTTTATCATTAAAAAATATATTTCTTGGGGCGCCTGGGTGGCTCAATGGGTTAAAGCCTCTGCCTTCGGCTCAGGTCATGATCCCAGAGTCCTGGGATCGAGCCCCACATCGGGCTCTCTGCTCAGCATTGAGCCTGCTCCCTCTTCTCTCTGCCTGCTTCTCTGCCTACTTGTGATCTCTGTCTGTCAAATAAATAAATAAAACCTTTAAAAAATATATATATATTTCTTTCACATTTTTTGAGGTCATATTAGCATTTTCAAGAAACATCTTTATTTAGTGTAGAGTTCTGGAGAAGACAAAGATGGTGTATTATTATTATTAAAGATTTTATTTATTTGCTTGGGAGGGAGAGAAGCAGACCCCCTGCTGAGCAGCAACCACACTGCCCATGCCAGACTGTATCCCAGGACCCCAGGATCATCACCCTAGCTGAAGGCAGACACTTAACTGACTGAGCCACCCCACTGCCCAAGACTGTATTAAACAGCTACAAATTTAAAACTCTTTCCTTAGCTCTTAATTTGGTATTTAGTATGGAATAATTTATTAGGGAGGTCAGAAGAACTTGGGCATGTGTTTTTAAGTTCCTGAGATTATATTTCATTTCAGTAATCTTAAAGTATAACCTGAATATCCAAAGGATTACATTATAGCCAAGTCGGCCACAAGATTTCAGCACTGCAGTTGCATTCCTGTTTTTGATTATGCTGGAGTCACTCACCATCTAAAATGTACTCTGGAGGGGCACCTGGGTGGCTCAATGGGTTAAAGCCTCTGCCTTCAGCTCAGGTCATGATCCCAAGGTTCTGGGATCGAGTCCCACATCAGGCTCTCTGCTCAGCAGGAAAGCTCCTTCCTCCTCTCTCTCTGCCTGCCTCCCTGCCTACTTGTGATCGATGTCTGTCAAATGGATAAATAAAATCTTTAAAAATAAATAAAATGTACTCTGGAAATCCATATGTACTCAGATATGTGGCATCAAAGTAGACTGTTTAGAATACAGTTTTAGCTGTTTAAAACTTTGGCATTAAAGACTGATTATAATCACTATTTTTTTTTTGTTTAAGATTTTATTTATTAGACAGAGTTCACAAGTAGGCAGAGAGGCAGGGAAGCAGGCTCCCTGCTGAGCAGAGAGCCTATTCAGGGCTCCACCTGAGTTGAAGGCAGAGGCTTTAACCCACTAAGCCACCCAGGTGCCCCTGATTATAATCACTATTGAGAGGAGTTCTGAAGTTACTGGAAAGATCCATTTTGGGTGATTAGAAATTTCTTCCAGAGTCAACATGAGTAGGCCATTTAGCCTGTGTCATATCTCTGGCCTGGGATACCTGGATTTATACTATTGAGAGGTGTTAACAGTGACACCATGATACCTTTCCTTCTGAACAAACGTGATTCCTTCAAATTCAGGGAAGGCTTTTTAATTTATTTCCTGTTTCCATTTAACTCCATTCTGTAAAGAAGAGAATATAAATAGGGATTAATTTTGGTGTGGGTAGGATGTTACGTTTATAGACGAGCATAGCTATCCATGGTATTTAAAGTTCTAGAATTATAACTTGTATAGGAATTTAATGTTTGAGTTCTTTCAATATTATGATAATAGAAACTCTCTCTGTATCCTTTTCAGGGATTGCTATTTTTTCTATGTAGAAACTGAGGGAGAAACATTTTTTCTATGTAAAACTGAATGAGAGACATTAGGATAGAGGTTCCATTCTTGGAGATTCTTTAAACTGCCAAATGGAGCCTCATTTAAAGACTTTTTTAAAAAGATTTTATTTATTTATTATATATAATATTATATATTATATAGTAAATGTTTATTATATATTATTACTTATTATGTATATATTATCGACAGAGTTTGAGAGAGAGAGAGAGCATAAGCAGGGGGAGAAGCAGGCTCCCCTCTGAGCAGGGAGCCCAATGTGGGACTCAATTCCAGGACCTGAGATCAAGACCTGAGCTGAAGGCAGATGCTTAATGACTGAGTCACCCAGGCGCCCCTCGTTTAAAGACATTTGAAGGGTCTTGTAGTTGATAGTTCTTGCTAATTCATCAATAAATATTTACTGATGTCATAGTAGTCTTACTGTAGGATGAGTAGAACTTGAACATCAAGAGGTGTGAAAAAAGGGCCTCTCAGGCATGGAAGTAGTATGAGCAAAGACATGAAGATGGGAAAGCCCAGAATATGTTTAGAAAATAGTATTTAGAAAATAGTAAGTACTTCAGTCCAGGCAAAATAAAGTGAACGTGTGTATTAGTCTTCGGGCTCTTGTAATACATTACCACAAACTTGGTGACTTAAAGTAACAGATTTGTTCCCACAGTTTTGAAAGCTAGAATTCTGAAATCAGGGTGTTTATAAAGGCCATGTTCTCTCTGAAGGCTCTAGGGAAGAATTCCTTGCCTCTTCCAGCTTCTGGTGGCTCCCAGCAGTCCTTTGTGTTCCTTGGCTTATGGATGCATAATTGCATAATTCCAATATTTGCTTCCTAATTCAGACAGCTCTGTGTCTGTCCTGTTCTGTCCTTACAAGGGTATTCTCATTGGATTTATGGCCCACCCTATTCCAGGATGATCTCATCTCATTTTTTATTATCTGCATAGACCCTATTTCCAAATGAAGTCACATTTGGAGGTTCTTTGGTGGACATGAATTTTGGGGTACCCTCTTCAACCCTGCATAGTGTGACAAAGTCATGGAGAAAAAAAGAGGTAGTTGGAAGGAGTAAGGAGGCTTTTATAGAGGAGGCATCTTGGTCCCCATTGTATTCATGTTGTATTGTATGTGTACTGGTGTCATAGCAACTACCTGTGGGAGGAAGGAAGGAATTATTTTTAAATTACTGATGCAAGATAATTAAGCCTTCAACCAATAGCAATGAAGAAGAGTGTTGTCAGAGTATGTTGTCAGACTTTTGGTTTTTGGCCATTTTGGGGAAAAATATCTCACTGTGCTTTTAATTTCACGTACTTAGGATTGAAGTTTAACATTTCATCTGTTTAAGGGCCATGTGCATTTTTGATTCAGTGAGCTGTCTGCTTATATTCCTTGCATGTGTGTGGATAGGGTTTTAATCTTTTGTTTATATACTAGAAATCTTCTATATGTTGGGGATATTAATCCTCTGTGATAGAGGTTGCAGATATTTTTCTCATTTGTCTCTACTTTATGTCCATGTGCATTTGTAACGTAATCAGATTTACCTGTCTTTCTCCTGGATTGCTTCAGTGTTTTGAGTCATAATTTTTTTTTTAAAGATTTTTATTTAATATTTGACAGAGACACAGCAAGAGAGGGAACACAAGCAGGGGGAGTGGGAGAGGGAGAAGCAGGCTTTCTGTTAAGGAAGGAGGCAGATGTGGGGCTTGATTCCAGGACCCTGGATCATGACCTGAGTGGAAGGCAGATGGTTAACAACTGAGCCACCCAGGTGCCCCTTGAGTCATAATTTGAAAAGTTTGGGGCGCCTGGGTGGCTCAGTGGATAAAGCCTCTGCCTTTGGCTCAGGTCATGATCTCAGGGTCCTGGGATCAAGTCCCTCATCGGTCTCTCTGCTCAGTGGGGAGCCTGCTTCTCCCTGTCTCTCTGCCTGTCTCTCTTCCTGCTTGTGATCTCTCTCTGTGTGTCAAATAAATAAATAAAATCTTTAAAAAAGAAAAGAAAAAGAAAAGTTTTCCCATTCTCAGATTATAAAGGACTTCATGGATATTTTCTTATATATCTGTGATTTTATTTTTTACATTTAAACCGCAGGATTATTTGGAATTTTCCTAGTAGATGGTATAAGGGATGGATTAAATTTTATTTTTTTCTATATAGCTATCCAGTGGTCCCAACACCACTTTGCCCACATATTTGAGATTTTTTTTTTTCAAGGTTTTGTTTATTTATTAGAGAAAGTGCATGTAGAGGAGTGGAAGGAGAGGAACAGGCAGACTCCAATCTGAGCACAGAGCCCTGCGCTGGGCTCAGTCTTACTACCCTGATACCGTGACCTGAGCCAAAATCAAGATTTGGACAATGAACTGACTGAACCATCCAGGTGCCCCGAGACTATATCTCTATACTACATTTTCATATGCAGTTAGTTTTATCTCTAGATTTCCTATTTTGTTCTATTTATCTATTTATTTGTGCACCAGCACCACACCATTTTAATTATAGTCTTATGTTTTAGTATCTAATTCCTCCCCCACCTTTCTTTTCTTTTTTTGTTTTTCCAAATTAACTTTATAATCAACTTGTCTAGGATCTCAACTTGTCTGTTTTCTAAATAGATGGTGTTTTTGTTGGGATCATGTTAAAATTATACAATCAAACTAAGAAATTTACATTTTAAGTCTTTTATTTAGTGTGGTAAAATACATATAACATAAAATTTACCATTTTAGCCATTTTAAAATATGCATTTCAGAAGTCACTGATTTTTAATCTTTTTAATATAATAGGTAAAAAATATCCCACTGTTTTAATTTGAATGTCTTTTCTTGGTAAAGAAGTTGAATATATTCATTTCCCACATATATATTAACCACTGATGGTATGTTTTTTGGTAATTTGCTGTTTTAATCCTGGGCACTTAGTCTAATAATGTTAGTCTCATATTTATTGAAACATTTAATGTTAGGTATGTGGAAGTGCTTGTTAATAGAGAGTTTTATTTAATAATCTGCTAACTGAATTAACGTTTATAGTATTCATAAGGATCTTTGAGTAGTATTAAATATTTTATTGGGGAACTGAGGTGGAGGCCAGTTAACCCTAAAGCAGGTTTCCTACCTGGAGAGGCAGTGTAGTGTATTGGCAAAAGGCCTGGACACTAGAGTCAAATTGTCTGGGATTGAGTCCCAATATCGCCTGCTTCTAGGTCTCTTTGTGACCTGGAGCAAGTGCTTTGTTTTTCTCATGTTGTAAATGGGCGTGAGGATGATAATTACACATCTGTTTCATAGTGCCTTTTTGAAGATGTCATAAATAAAATACATAAAATATGTAAAGTACTTAAAACAGCTTGGAAAATAATAATCATTATATATGCATTTTGATTTTGTTGTTTTGATGATATAAGAAGAAAGGTGGAAGAATTAAACTAGATAGATTGATGCTTTTATAAAATCTATAATACTAATATTATCCCATTTTTTTTTCCTGTTTAGGTGTGAAGTGTTTCTCTTATTCTACAAGTGTCATCAGCCTTGCATTACTACCATACATTTTTGCACAAAACAGTATTATATTTGGAAGTCTGCCTTTGCAGATATTATTTTATGGCATCATAGGAAGCTTTACAGTGATCACTCCAGCACTGCTTCACTTTATTACAAAAGGCTATGTTGTTCGGTTGTACCATGAAGCTACAACGGACACTTACAAAGCCATTACTTACAACGTTGTGCTTTTAGAAACAAGTACAGTGTTTCACCAGAATGACGTGAAGATTCCAGACAGCACACATGTGTTTACCACATTTTATGCTAAAACGAAATCACTGTTAGTTAATCCAAGGCTCTTTCCAAACCCTGAAGATTATAACCATCTCATGGGTTATGACAAACCATTCACTTTTGATATGGAAGAAGACAGTGAGAAGAAACAGGTTAAAGATGAGAAATGAGTCTATTGTTTTTTACATTTGTGCTTAAATATGATTTATGTTCTAATGTGTATTAATAAAATTGCCTTTACTTTTGTTTTCTGTTAGTGATTCATTGAAAATAATTTGAAACTCTATCAAACAACTTTTAATTTTTATGGAATTATATTCCTATATAATAAATATGCCATGTTTGAAAAATCAATTGTAATATTCTACCATTTGTGTTTTTAAAAAAATGAAAATACATTTTCATACTGGCGTATGCATGGATAATTTTTTTTTTAAAGATTTTATTTATTTACTTGACAGAGATCACAAGTAGGCAGAGAGGCAGGCAGAGAGAGAGGGGAGGCAGGCTCCCCAGCGGGGCTCGGTCCCAGGACCCTGACATCATGACCTGAGCTCAAGGCAGAGGCTTAACCCACTGAGCCACCCAGGCACCCCTGCATTGATAATTTTATATAATGTGGTTGTCTCTCGGCTGGGGATCGGTGTCAGAAGCAAATGGGAGAGTTCTTTTTCCTTTATGTTTGGATTTTTCTAGATGTATAGATACTAATTTTGCATGCATTAAAAACTATTTTAAAAATTTTTTAAATTACGGGAAGCAGTGTTATTCTCCCTTTGGTTCTAGCACAGGTTTTTGCTTATCTTTTCAGGCATAGTTGCCCATAATAGGAATCTGTCCAGTTGAGTGTGGTAGCTGCAGGAGAAATGGTGACCCGAGTAGTGATGTCTTTGGTGGTACTCTTCTCTTTTGGTGTATCCTATCAGAGTTGGAAAATCATAGGTACTAAATAGATGTACAGTAGCTTTTATAAAATCATAATATGCTAATTTTATAAAGTATTGGCATTTTCAGATTTTTAAAACTGTAAAGTGAAAATTGGTTCTTGTGAAGGATTTTCAGCAAGGAGCAAAAGGCCTCAAGTCATGCTCTTAGATCAGTAGATAACTTATAAAGTGCCTAGTGTGTGCCAGATACTGTGCTAGTTGTCAAAGTCAACTAGCACAGTTTGTTAAGAACAAAACACCCAGGGTTCCCTGGGTGGCTCAGTTGGTTAAGCATCTGCTTTCAGTTCAGGTCATGATCCCAGGACCCTAGGGATTGAGCCCCGTGTCAGGCTCCCTGCTTAGAGGGGAGTCTGCTTCTCCCTCTCCTTCTACCCTACCCCCTGCTCATGCTTGTGCTCTCTCTCTCTCTCTCCTTCTCACTCTATCTCAAAATCTTGAAAGAAAAAAGAACAAAACACCTAATCTCTGTGGAGCTGCCTAATGTCTCCTATTGTCTGTCATGATGGTAAACCTAATCTTTATGGCTTACCTGTGTATGAGGAAGGTTAATGGGGAAGTACCAGAAACCTCATGTGTTCACAGACAAAGATCAGGTCTGCAGCTGCTAGAAGCTTACAGGACAGAGTGTAACATAGAAAAGTACTCCCCTTTCTGAGATCTAGAGCCTGCCCTCTGGTAGGATCAGCCAGCTTGTGATCTAGCAGAAGGCAGGCTCTAGGTCTCAGAAAGATGAACAACCTGGTGCCATCCCCATCTTCTGTTTGGGCCTCTGCCTGCCTCTTCCTCTATCCTATGTCACCTAGATATATACCTGTTGCTATCTTGGCAGTTAATGTATTTTTCTATAAAATTTTCTATGATCAAATGTTGATCAAATATTAGTAGAAGCAAGAAAAAAAAACCCACTTAGTTCCATTCCTAGAAGAAAAAACAGCATTATCAATATCTTAATGTTTTCTCCAGTTTCTTCATAACTTGTTCTGAGTGTACTGTATTTCTTTAAGTGTCCTGTATCCTTATAACTGTTCTGTCACCTGTGGAGTGGAGTGAAAAACCCGTTTTTATTAGTATCAGAATAATTCAGAAGACAACTTGGTTGTTCAGGGAAAAGAAAAAAAGCTTAGAAAACTAAGTGAGAAAGATGACTTCTCAAGTGCATGGTCTGGAGCCACACCAAGAAGAAAAGGAACAGTATGTGTAGAATATGATTCATCACTGAAATAATCAGCAGAAACAATTCAGGCCAAGGTGAGGAGAAATTTACACACACCTCTCTATACCACTTTACTATCTTCACCACAGGTGGAGTAAAATCTTGGAGAGGCTGGGAAGGTGAGGAGTCCCACTATCTACCGGAAGGGCACTGAGTTGGTTTTGAGTCTCAAAAGGCAGGGTGATCCTGGCTTAACATTGGGGTTATATCAGGTAATATGCCTATTGATAATAAAATTTCTTGTAATCCCTTTTCCAAACATTAGTTTCATTATTCTGAAAGACTTAAGCTTCTAGAAGCGAAAGTAACAAAGTGGCCATTAGGTCTCAATGATAGCCTCTACTTGGACACAATTTTAAAGATGGTATTCTGGGGGTGCCTGGGTGGCTCAGTGGGTTAAAGCTTCTGCCTTTGGCTCGGGTCATGATCCTGGGGTCCTGGGATCAAGCCCCGCGTTGGGCTGTCTGCTCAGCAGGGAGCCTGCTTCCCACTCTCTCTCTGCCTGCCTCTCTGCCTACTTGTGATTTCTGTCTGTCAAATAAATAAATAAAATATTAAAAAACAAAAGATGGTATTCTGATTTTTTCAGGTAATTTTGTTGTTGGCTTCCCTTTTTGTTGAGAATTTCAATCATTCAAAAGTTAGAAGAGAATGAATGAAAATTTAGAGAGAATGAATCAACATGACTGCCATTCAGAGTCAACATTTACCAATTTGTTGTCAATGTTGTTTGACTTATATCTCAACCACTTGCCCTCTACTCTTATTTTTTTTTTAAGATTTTATTTATTTATTTCAGAGAGAGAGCATGAGAGGGGAGGAGGTCAGAGGGAGAAGCAGACTCCCCGTGGAGCTGGAAGCCCGATGCGGGACTTGATCCCAGGACTCCGGGATCATGACCTGAGCCGAAGGTAGTTGCTTAACCAACTGAGCCGAAGGCAGTGGCTTAACCAACTGAGCCACCCAGGCGCCCCAAGATTTTTTTTTTTTTGAGACTTATTTGAGAGAGTATGTGTGTGAGCAAGCAGGGGGAAGGGCAGAGGGAGAGGCAGAGATGCAAACTCCCCACTGAGCAGGGAGCCTGATGTGGGGCTGGATCCTAGGACCCTGAGATCATGAGCCAAAATCTAGAGTTGGATGCTCAACTGCCTGAGCCACCTAGGTGTCTCAAAAACTAGAGGCTTAAAATGTAATACTGCATGGTGCCTTTTGGTCCAGTATCTGAGAGTGGCTTAGGTGAATGCTTCTGGCTCAGGTTCTGTTGTGAGGTTGGAGTCAAGCTCTCAGCTGGTTCTGCTGTCATCTGAAGGCTGAACTGGGGCAGGAGGGACTGTTTCCAAGGTGGCTCACTCACATGACTGACAAATTGGTGCTGGCTTTTGGTGGGAGGCCTCAGTTTCTCACCATATGGTTCTCTCTTTAGGGCTACTTGCTGCCCCCAGAGCAACTGACCCAGAAGAGTAGAGTGGAAGGATGTATATGATCTACCTTGAAAGTTGCACACTTTTATTATGCAATATTTTATTTGTTACAGAATCAGCTTCACTCATTGGTGGAGGAGATTACATAGGGATTTGAATACTAAGAAGTTAGGATCTTTGGGAGCCATCTTGGAAGCTGGCTACCACAGTGTTCATTCATCAGGAAGTTCACAAATCCTTTCTGTCTCTCACTCTTCGTGAAGTTAGCAACCATTGATGCTTGGTGCCTAAACTCAGTAATTCATTAGGTGTTGCAAAATGGTTATATTCTATTTTTACTTTTTTCATATATTAGCTGAATACTTCTAAAAACAGAAAAGAGTAAAAGGAGGCAAGGGAAAATTGTCCCAAATCTACTCTCTGGTTACTGATATTTCAGTTTCATTAAGTCAGGATAAATGCTTGATTCTTTCCCTTTGTTTATCAGTTTTCAAAAGAGTTGACTTCCTAGCATCATCTAATGATTAATTATACTTTTAAAAAATTTTGAGCTCAGGGCATGGCTCCATTGGTTGAGCATCTGACTCTTGGTTTTTGGCTCAGGTTCTGATCTCAGCATTGTGAGATCAAGCCCCACATTGAGCTCTGCATTCAGTGCAGACTCTGCTGGAGATTCTCTCTCTCCTCACCATCTGTCCCTCCCCTCTGCTCATGCCTGCTCTCTCCCTTTCTCTCAAATAAGTAAAATCTTTTAAAAAATTATGAGCTCAGGGGCACCTGGGTGGCTCAGTGGGTAATGCCTCTGCCTTTGGCTCAGGTCATGATCCCAGGGTCCTGGGATCGAGTCCCACATTGGGCTCTCTGCTCAACAGGGAGCCTGCTTCCTCCTCTCTCTGCCTGCTTCTCTGCCTACTTGTGATTTCTGTCTGTCAAATAAATAAATAAAATCTTTAAAAAAATTATGAGCTCTTAGTTTTAAATACATTTTGTGTATTTCAGTTCATTGTAGTTACTATCTTAATGTTTGTATAGTCTACAGATAGGTTGAATAATGGTTCCCCAAGATGTTCATTCTGGAAACTGAATATTACATTATATGGCAAAAGGGATTTTATAGATAGATCTTGGGGAGATTACCCTGGATTATCCAAATGGTTCTAGTATAATCACAGGGTTCTTATAAGAAGGAAGCAGGAGGTCAGAGGAGGTGATGTGAAGATGGAAGCAGAGATGGGAGTGCTAAATTTTGAAGATGGAGGAATACATGGGTTGCAGCTCTCCAAGATGAGAAAGTAAGAAAACAGGTTGTTCCGCCAGAGTCTCCAGAAGGAACCAGCTCTGCTGACACCTTGACTTTGGCCCAGTGAAACTGATTTCAGACTTCTGACCCCCAGAACTGTAAGAGAATACATTTGTGTTGTTTTAAGCCACCAAGTCAGTAGTTAGTCATTATAGCAGCAATAGGAAACCCATCTTTGGTCAGTGGGGTCTGTCTTCATATTGGTTATCTAATATGCTAAGATGTTCCAGGCTCCATCTTGTACATTTTCTGCCCTATATCTGGAATCAGGAATTTCTTCAGAGTCTTTGTTCCTTTTAGTGGAAAATGGTATTTTTGAGACCACTAGGGGCATTCATAGGTTTTTCTTCTTCTTTTTTTTTTTCTCCCACTTTTTAAATGCAGTAAAAAATAAAATATAAAATTCACCATCTTAACCAATTTTAAGCACAAGTTCAGTAGTGTTAACTATAGTTACACTGATGTGCAACATATCTCTAGAACTTCTCTTCCAATCCTGAAGCTCAGTATCCATTAATAACTTCCATTTCCCATCTTCCCTCAGATTTTTGCCTCTCTAAAAATGAGAAAGTAGCATAGTTCTTTAGTGGAAACTTTTACCAGCATATGATTATTTTCCTCTAAACTTGTAGACTTTTAGGCCCTGACTCCATGCAATTTTTATTTTTGGCTACTAATCCCAAGCTATGTCCTACAAAGGATTTTAAGTAGCAAAGTATCTAAACGATGAGCTATTTTTATAGAACAGTGAGAATTTTGAAGTACATGCTACATCAAAATAATGACTGATGGGTCCATAATCAAAGGAGCGAGACTGATACAAAGCGAAGGTCAAGCAAAGCTTTATTTCGAGCCAAGCATCCAGAATCAAACCGACTGGTTGGGGCCACCTCTTATAGAGAGGGCAACCCCTCCCTGCCTTACAGACTAACTTTTAAAGGGCAAAGGCCATGTGGTTGGGCCTGGCCATGCACAGGTGGCCAATGAGATTGTAACACACAGAGAAAGCTGCACAGTCATGCTAGGTCACACACAGGTGGCCAACTGAATTACAATTCACCCCATAGTAGCTATTTGAACTAGCCTATCACCTTAGTCAGAATTGGTGCCCAAAAGGCACCCAAAAGGCGGGGTCCATACTCCTTGGTAGCTAGGGAGACAGTATGCACGCCCACTGATTGGATGTCTCCACCTGGCCTGACTCATCCCTGCATCAGGGCTCTGTTATCTCCACCTGACCTGACCCACCCTTGTATTTGGGCTCTGTTGTCAGGGGCTGGTTGACCATATTTTACTACATAAACAACACAATGGCTGTTCAACGGAAATGGAGCCGTTTTGGCTAAATAGGCCCTTACAATGACCATTTCATTATCAGAGCCCAAAATATTCCCTAGAGGTGTACTTTGCTTAAGTAAGTGCTTTCTGAAGCCTGGTGTGGTCCCCGCCCAAAATGCAGAACTATAGCTAGTATCCCACATCTGCGGTCTCATCTAGTCTGGCTCAGCCTTGTGGCTGTACCTGTTGTAGAACAGAAATAATTTGCATCAGACTATTCAGTTCAGACCTACAGGTCCAGCTCCCGGGGCCGTGAGAAATTGCTGTACAAAAAATTGTTGTATAAAAAAAATTGTAAAAAAAAAAGCAACACAGATGGAAAAGGAGTGGCTGTCTCTTGGGATTCTAAAGGAGACCTACAGACTGGTTTTGTTACTATTGATCAGGAAGTACCTTGTTTTGTTTCGTAAGCTCTGTGTTCTCATTTGCGTTATGTGTTCTCAAAGAGTATATTCTAAATCATTTTCCTTTCTCCCCTTGCCGGAAGTGCTCGAATATTAAACACATACACTCAAAAGAGGAAACTCAGGAACTCAGAAATCACATGACCGATGACTAAGTTAAACCTTTTCTGCTTACTGAAAGGGAAGAGTCTGATGATTAGGTGCCGATTCCCCTTGTATTTTTAAAGTTTTGGAGATACTGAATCATGTTCTCATTTATGCTTTTTTCCACTCTGTTTTCTTCCATATTCGCTGAACCTGGGGAGCAACGCTGGCTCTGCAACTCCTCTGATTCCTCTGTTTGGTATACCTATTGTGGTAAGTAAAACAGCAGCAAGCGGTTCAGGGTAGGTTTTCCTAAGAGCTTCGCATTGTTGGGGGCGGGGGTGGACTCAGGAAATGACAGTGTGTTCCAGCGGCTGCTGCTGGGAGCAAAGTGATGGCTGGTTGCTGTCCTGTGTGGATTTTCTTTTTTCTTTTTTTTTTTTAAAGATTTTATTTATTTATTTGACAGACAGAGATCACACAAGTAGGCAGAGAGGCAAGCAGAGAGGGGAGGGGAGACGCAGGCTCCCTGCTGAGCAAGGAGCCGGATGTGGGACTCTATCCCGTGACGCTGGGATCATGACCTGAGCTGAAGGCAGCGGCTTAACCCACTGAGCCACCCAGGCGCCCCCTGTGTGGATTTTCTTGATCCTTCACAGACCTCACAAGTCTCTAAACTGTGCTGTACTTGCCCTCCAAGGGCTTCTCCTGTTCCCTGTGGTCTGCTTTCTCCACCTTGAGCCCAGTTTCAGATTCTTCCCAGTTTTGCACAAGTCTTTGCTTCTGAGCTTTTGCCTCAGCCCCAAGACTTACTGGTTCTTCTTGAGAAGGTGGACTAGTCCTAGCTGCCTTTTGGAATTGATTATTGCTCTGATATGTGGTTTTTTTTTTTTTTTTCCTTCAGCACAGCAGTGGGCATATCACAGGTGCTGTGTTTTTGTTTTTGTTTTTAAAGATTTTATTCATTTATTTGACAGAGAGAGAGCTCACAAGTAGGCATAGAGACAGGCAGAGAGAGGAGGAAGCAGGCTCCCCGCTGAGCAGAGAGCCCGATTTGGGCCTCAATCCCAGGACCCTGAGATCATGACCTGAGCCGAAGGCAGACGCTTAACCCACTTAAGCCACCCAGGTACCCTATAACAGGTGCTTTATAAGTGTTTGAGGCTGTGACTATTGAGGAGCTTGGGAAACACCTCTCTAACAGGATGTTAGCCTGGTTCTGTCAGTTACTAGCTGTGTGACCTTGAGCAGAAAGTACTTAGCCTCTCTATGTCCCAGCTTTTTTGTCTGTAAAATGAAAGTGATTTTATAAGTTTTACGTATTTATTTAAAGAAAGTGGGGGTGGAGGGGCAGCGGGAGAGAGTGAGAGAGAATCCCAAGCAGGCTCCATGCCCAGCATGGAGCTGAGGCAGGCCTTGATCTCATGACCCTGAGATAATGAATGACCTGAGCCAAAATTAAGGGTCGGACACTTAAACTGACTGAGCCACCCAGGTGCCCCCGAAAGTGATTTTAAAGCTATTTTACAAGGATCGTTGTAGGTTAAGTTTTTAGCATGTAGCCACATAGAAACAACAGTATTGATGAGATCAGCCATACCCTAATGCTATTAACTAACTCTATCACTGTTTTTTGGTTTTCCTCCCTATTTCTCTACAAATGTCTGCAGTCTGAAAGCATAGCTTCAGGGCTAGACTGCAGTTTTGATTTGGTATTTTCCACTGGTTTGCTCATCATGGGTTGACTGGTCTTTTCTACCCATTAGTAATATCAGGAAGGTTTTATGCTTCCAAAAATGCTAGCTCCTTGAGATTCTGTTGGGAAAAAGGATTGATGGTGTAATCCTTGGGGGAGATTAACAAATGTACTTTGAGGGGCGCCTGGGTGGCTCAGTGGGTTGAGCCTCTGCCTTCGGCTTGGGTCATGATCTCAGGGTCCTGGGATCGAGCCCCACATCGGGCTCTGCTCAGCAGGGAGCCTGCTTCCTCCTCTCTCTCTGCCTGCCTCTCTGCCTACTTGTGATCTCTCCCTCTCTCTCTGTCAAATAAATAAATAAAATCTTAAAAAAAAAAAACCAAAAAAACACAAATGTACTTTGAGTTCTGAGAAGTTCTGTAAGAAAGAAACCTATTTAATCTGTGTGTTGATTATCTTGAGAAACACATTCTGGCAAATGCTAATATAAAGTTACTTCTAGGGAATTAGTGTAATTGTCAGGTGTGAGAACAAGATTTAGCTGCGTGACCAATCTTACCTTCATGGTTTTTTCCTGTGTGTGGACTGCACTGAATTCCCTTGCAACTAATCTCTGAAATTTTTCCATCCTATAGGGTCAGTATACCTCTCCCCCACCAGAAAGCCTCCCTAGTCCACTCTGCTGCCAAGTCTCTCCTTTCCTTTGGCTTCTATGTACCACACATTGATTATATCACCTTCTATTTAAAAGAAACAAAAGATGTTATTTTCAAGTAATCTTTATACCCAACATGGGGCTTGAATTTACAATCTCGAGATCAAGAGTCACATGCTAGGGCACCTGGGTGGCTCAGTCAGTTTAGTGTCTGACTCTTGATTTCGGCTCAGGTCATGATCTCATGAGTGGTGGGCTCAAGCCCCACATCTGGGTTCTGCACTCAGAGGAAGTCTGTTTGAAGGTTCTCTCCCTCTACCCTACCCACGCATGTGCTGTCTCTCTCAAATAAATAAATAAATCTTAAAGAGAGAGGGAGGGAGAGAAAGAAAGTCACATGCTCAACTGACTGAGCCACCCAGGTGCCTCAATTATGTCACCTTCTCTGTGCCATGTTTCACATGGCCTTTATTTGTATTACACTTCCTATTATTATTCAAGCTTTTGATCTTTTAGTAATAATAATTGATTTGTCTTTTGATTTTTGATGGAAGACCTTACGCTTTTCTGTCTAATGCTGAAAAGTCCTGTGGTCCTTTGCTACTGCCCCACTACTCTGGAGACTGAGGGGAGCAAGCGGAGTACACAGCTACAGCACAACCCCGCTTGGGACCATGGCCACTGCCATGTCATTATCTTCCTTCCCTACTTTAGAGGATCTATCTGGTGAGTCCAACATGCATGTGTGGGAAGCTCCGATTCCTGTAGGTATTCCTGTGAGGAGGATGGTAACAACAACACATGATTGAGTCTTTCTGTGAGGATGATTTCCATTTGGTGAAGCTGTGGGGTATTAATAGTGGATTGGTTTGCTGGGACTCCCATAATAAAACACTAAAGACTGGGTGACTTGACAGAAATTTATTTCTCACAGTTATGGGAGCTGGAAGTCCAAGACCCAGGGTCAGTAGATTTGTTTCCTCCTTGCTTGCAGATGGCTGCCTTCTTGCCATGTCATTATTTGGTCTTTTCTCTGTGTGCACTTATGCCTGGCACTCCCTGTGTGTCTAAATCCTTCTTCTTATAGGGGCACCA
>ML099576.1:0-24941 GCA_003697995.1 Taxidea taxus jeffersonii
TGGGAGCCCCGGCAATGTCTTACTGTTTATCTCCTTCAAGGCACTGTAAGCTCCAAGACAGAAGTACCTGAGAACATTCATACCTGCATCCTCAGCATCCAGGGCATGGCAGACTGGATGGATGGATGGATGGAAGGATGGATGGATGGATGGAAGGTTGGACCAACCAATGTTGAAACCATCCCAAATGGACCAGTCTGCCCACCCCTCTACCAGAATAAATGTTGAATTACCTTCCCTCCCATCTGAATGACTAACGAGGGTCCAGGGTGGCCTCTCTAGGAAGCTCAGGCCAAGGTCATGGTAGGGAGAGGGGGTAGTAAGGAACGCAGCAGGGCTGGGGGTGGGGGGCAGGAGGCCCAAGCTCATTGGAAATGCAGAGAGAATCCCAGCAGAGCCGCCTTCTCGGGCAGGGAGCGTGCAGGAAAAGACAAGAAAAATGAAGCCGCCACAACCTCATTTTCTGAGGCCTGCAAGTCAGCCAGGAAATAGCTATTACTCCATCCCACTGTCGGTATTAAGTTATTTCCTTCACTAAATACGGGAATGTTCATGAATATCTATTGAGTCCCAGGTACAGACACCTCCTGGCTCTGAGGCTCAGTCACTGTGCCTTTACATTCCTACAACAACACCCCTCAATCTTGCTCTGAAGTGAAAGACAATAGTATTTTAAATTGGTTAATAAATCTCGGGATTGATGCTCCTCGAAGGCCCGGGAACTTCGTCTCTATTACTTGAATAAAAGGGATCACATTTTAACCACTGCCAGACTAGGAATTTGGGAGAGTGACCCAAGCCAGCTGCTCCTGGGGAGAGGGGGAGACAGAGGTTTCAGGACCCAAGGTCAGATGGAGCCCCTTTTGACAGCCAGGAAATACTCATTTTCTGGCCAATTTGGGCCAGCTGGACATCTCGAGCCACTTGGGTTTTGATGGCTTTGTGTTCAGCCAGTTCCCTGGACTCAAATAAAAGGCATGCACAAGCAAAGCTCCAGGGAGAATGTGGGGATCTGACATCATTTTAAAAAGCACCCAAGTGAAGACGAGGATGGGAAGAAGAGAGCACGTCAATCATGCTGGTTGGAAAATAATTCCAAGTGTTGATTTCTTTACACCACCTTCTTCTTGAGCGTGGGTGACCTTTGGATCCCCCTTGGGGTGGAGAAAGCTTTTAAAAGCCCAGCTTATGGGGAATGGGAAGAGGGACTAAAAGACCTCCCATCTGTACAGTTTCTTGCCACCTGCTTTATTTCCTTTCCCTAATCCATCCCCACATCCCTTCTAAGAGGTGGAGAGCCCAGATGTTGTCCACAGGCAAGCAAATCCACGGGTCAGAATCATCCCTGTATACCCAGTCCCGGCAGAAAGGCTGGCTGTTGACCAACATCCCCAATTTACAGATGTAAAAACTGAGGCTCGGAGCAGGCAAATGGTTTGCTCAGCATCTCACAATGAGCTGGCCTGTCAGTGACTCAGCCACCGCAGTTCATGCTGCCGTATGTCCAGGCACAGAGCCGGGTGCTAAGGATGGAGATGTGGACAAAACACACGGGATGGCTGCTTTGCTGAAGCTCTCCGTCTCCGAAGAGAGAGGAGGCAGAGAGGTCCCAAGTGGATAAAGACACAAGCAGAAGAACCTCAGCTGTACTCCATCGCTGAGAAGGAAATGAAGCAGGGCAATGGGGTCTGTGGGGTGGCAGAGGTGGGCTATTGGGGCGGGGGGAACATTCCTAGCCCCTTCTGCAGACCCTGGAAAACAAGGAAGCTTAAGCTTATCTCAGATCCAATGAGGTCTTTGGGCGCAGGAATGACACCAGACTTGAGTGCCCCGCGCCCAGCACAAGACCTGGCAGGTGATGCTCAGTGTTTCCGGAAGGATGGGTAGAGGACTGTCGTTATCACTCATCATGTTCTCATTGTTCCCTGCGTTCCTGTATCAGAGCTTCCTTGGAAACCCCATGCAGGCTTGCTGATGATCTCAAGTCAATAACCTACTAATTCCAGTTAATGTGAAACCCAGGCTGGGGGGACAGGATGCCCCTACTAGGTCATATAGATCCCAGGCCTCCTCCCTGGTCCCTGTGTCCCAGTCCCTCTGTTGAACTGATGCCCCCACGGTGCCCCCACGGCAGTCCTCTAGGAGCCAGGTGGGATGTCTGGCCTCTGGGATCACCGATTCCATGCCAGCCTCACCTTGAGCCACTTCTGCCCTCACCTGCTACTGGCCACTATGACTGAAGGCCACCCCTGCAGGTCGTCCCTTGCATCATGCCTTTACACACACTGTGTCCTCCTCCTGGAGTGGTTTCTCCTCCTGCCGTCACCCTGTTCAGCACCTCCTTCACTCTGCAAGCTCCCACTCAAATGTCAAAACGTCAGTTAGGAGTGACCTCCTCCAGGAAGCCTTCCCTGATCTCCAGGGAGTGTTCGGTGTCTCCTCTGAGCTCCCCCATGGCAGCACTTATGCTGGGTCATAATCGGCTGTTTCTATGTCTGTTTCTTGCCCCCTAGAATGAAACAGTGAGAATGTCCCATATTCATTTCTTGCCCCAGCACCCAGCAGAGGACCCAACACAGGGCACCGGGAATAATTGTAAGGGAAACTATTTCTCTTCATTCATCCTGATAGACTGATGACAAAAAGCCTCCAATTCCCTGCTCTTCCTGGATCCGTAGCCCTTGCGATGTGACTTAGAAGTTCTTCCCATCAGAGGATGGAGACTTCTCCCCACTTCCTGCATCTGGACTGGCCATGTGATTTGCTTCGGCTGATAGCAGGTGGCCAAAGTGACACAGAAGGGACACTATGCCAGTTCCAAGCTTGGGTCCTAAGAAGCCCTATAGGTTCCCTTTTCTCCTTAAAACCCTGCCAGCGAGCAGGCAAACAAGTCAGGGCTAGCCTGATGGGAGGCACTATACATGTGGCCCGGTCGCCTCTACCACCTGAGGCAGCCGCCAGTCGACCTCAGAACACGAGAGTGATGTCAGCTTAGATCAGCCAGCTTCCCCCAGCTCACCAGTTTGCAGGAGCGAACCCAGCTGGGATCAGCCACACCTGGCCCAGATCAACAGAACTATCTAGGTAACCTTCGAGAAAGAAAGAAACAAACACTTAAAGTTAATTGGTGTATACTTCCGAGACTTTGTTGCCATTTATGACTCATCATAAAAGTGGAGTGGTTAGCAGGTTTCCCTCCCATCCTGGCAGGAGGGCAGCAAAACCATCAATTTCCCAGAGAAATCAGCTCCCAACCGGAGGATTCAGCACATCAGGGGCTCTTAAAAAAGGGTCAAAGCATAAGTCCTACAGCTGTCTCCAAAGGAGCAGGTGGAAAGTGACCACCAGCTGACCGAGTGACCCATCGTCACAGGTGCAATGGAAAAGCCAAGCCCCAAGACGCTTCCAGAAAATCTCAGAGTCTGGAGACGGCTTTGGCCAGAATGCTGAACCCCGTCTGGGGAATACAGCCAGACACATCACTCTTTTGGACAAGCAATTTTTTTTTTTTTTGCATAATTGACAATTCTTGGCATATTCTCCCCTCCTCCCCACACGGCTTTCCTTTCATGTCACTCAGGCATGTACCAGACACTCCGAGGTGACTTCCGTTGAAAGGAGAACGCCAAAAAGACCTCTGGCTCCCTACCCTTAAATATTCCACTCGTTATAAATTCCCCGAGGAGTCTTCTCAGCTCCAAATATCAGGGGAACAGAAAGGGGGAGAAACGGGGGGGGACCACTTCTCAGAACAGTTCTTTGTACTTGAGATTCTTTGGTTTGTATTAAAATATTCTCATCTCCCCGTAATTTATGAGCACTCCTGGCACTAAGAGGGTTCGCTTTGTCCCTGATCCTCCATTCTAGAAATAAAACTAACAGTGTCGGAATGCACGTCTCCGGGAGGGAGGGAGCAATGGGCCAGAAACTTCCAGAGTGTTTGATTTGAGCGATCTGAGAAAGGCTCAGCAGACTCATTCTCTGAGCCCTCTTGTCAGGGAGGAGACCCAGCAGTAAGCACCTCCCCATCCATGATCTCATTTGATTTTCAGAAGAGACCTACCAAGCTAATATAATCATTATCATGCCCCTCTCTCAGGGAAAGAAAATGAAACTCCTGGGGATGAAGTGTTTTCTCAAGAGCCAGAGCTGATCAAATAAGAATGAGAATTTAAATTTAGGTGCAGCTGACCCCCCAACTGCTCTTACCAATCAACCGTACCAACTGGAGAAGAAGTAATCAGAGAAGCCTGCCTGGAAGAGGCAGGACACAAAGTCTCAGAGCTGCTGGAGTCCCAGCTAGCTGTGTTTTCTGGGGGCAGCGATGAGCCTACCTCATACACTCAGCTCTCTGTAAGACCTTGAATAGGGCATGATCTCAAATACAGCCAACACCATTTTTTTTTTAATACGTGGGGCTGATATTTCCTCCCTTATATAAAAAAATCTCTGCTGCCCTCATCCCCACACTAAGTAAGCAAAATTGAATCACCTGAGCATGGTTCTTTTTTTAATTTTATTTCAGAGAAAGAGAGAAGGAAGAGGGGCAGAGGAAGAGAGAATCCCAAGCAGACTTTCCACTGAGTGCAGAGCCCGACATGGAGCTTGATCCCGTGACCCTAAAATCATTATCTGAGCCATAATCAAGGGTCAGACGCTTAATCGACTGAGCCACCCAGGCGCCCCCTGAGCATGGTTCTTGATAATTTGACCCAAACTACATTTTCAGTGATCCACCTCATTACCACCAGCACCACCCCCCACTGCACGCACACACACACACACACACATACACACACAGAGTTATCCCCAAAGAGACCCCATGTACTAGTTAAACACTTCACCTCTGGATACATACTTCTTCCTCTACATTTCTCATGGTGTTCCTACTTCCTACAATGCCCTTCTCTGCCTAGCAAACTCCTACTCACCCCTCAGAGCCCAAGTGAAATGCCCCATTGTGCTTCATGCCTTCATTGCTGCAGCTTTTTTGTACATGTCTCTGGTAAGAAACAGCACAGTATTAATTGGCCCATAATGTGATGTCGGTCCTCCATAAAGGCAGTGAGATTTGCAGGTGGAGCCCAAGTATTAGATATCCCTGGGCTCCACAGCTTTAGCGTGGGACCTGGCCTTTCTTCCAGTGGTCAGTAACCTCAGATGCTGGTTGGATTTCAGGAGATGCCTGTTGGGTGAAGCCAAGCCTCTGTCTCACACACACACACGTCTATCTCAAGACCTTACACATAGTTGGTGC
Organism: Taxidea taxus jeffersonii; assembly: GCA_003697995.1. Lineage (NCBI taxonomy): Eukaryota > Metazoa > Chordata > Mammalia > Carnivora > Mustelidae > Taxidea > Taxidea taxus. Next base: position 5,258 of record ML099576.1, read on the forward strand.
TCCATTAGTGCAAAGTAGTGCACGGGACATCATTCTTCTCAGCTGAAACTGCTTGTTTGGAGGGGATTAAAACAAACAGACAAGAAAATCAGCCCTGGCGTGTGGTCTGACCCCTCCACGGAGGAAAATAGACTTGTGGTTTCTTTGCGTGCCCAGGTCTGTCTCTTACTCCCTCCAAGGCCCAGATAAATCTTTTTGTGACAGACAGCCTATCTCACCTAATATCCTCCGTGAGAGTCAGAATCAGGAATTTTCAGATCCAAAGCCTGAGCCAACGCTGGAGAGAGAAAGTGGACAACGTAATAAAATGGCAGCTTAGAAATCAAGCCGCTGGACATGTGTCTTTGCTTCCAAAAGTCCAGGTCTGGGGAGTCTTGTAAAAATAAGGTACATGGGCTTGGGAGGCCTCAGTTCTGTCCCGACACTGTCATTCCTACCCTGAAGACCACGGCTCAGCCTCTTGGCCTGCCCGAGCCTCTGCTTTCTCATCCACAAAATGGGTAGAAGGAGAACCCAGTTGTTCCCCGGCAGACTTCCTGTGTCAGGAGACACACTCTCTGCTTGAGGTCTGGTTTCATCCTGGGACGAGGGTAGGGCAGAGACCACTGTCAGACTAGAGGAGACGAGGTCCCACAGAGGGGAGGTAACTTGCTCAAGGCCACATAACCAAGGAGCATAGAAGCAGGAATCTGCACCTGGTAATGTGACTTCAGAACACACTGATTTCTTTTTTTTTTAAGATTTTATTTACTTATTTGACAGAGAGAGATCACAAGTAGGCAGAGAGGCAGGCAGAGACAGGAAGGGAAGCAGGCTCCCAGCAGAGCAGAGAGCCCGATGCGGGGCTCCATCCCAGGACCCTGAGACCATGACCTGAGCCGAAGGCAGAGGCCTTAACCCGCTGAGCCACCCAGGTGCCCCGGAACACACCGATTTCTAAAGTGCTTCTAGAACATGGTGAGGACAATGACCCTTTGCCTTTACAAAGCCGCTGGCCCTGGGGGATCCCAGAGAAGCCGGTACAGGGAGCCAGCACAGGGCCACCCACTTCTGACAGCTCTTCCATGGCTTCAGACTGCCTCGGAGTGAGAGCATGAAGCTCAGTCGGGAGAGCAGGGTTTCGGAAAAGTCAGTCCCTGCCCAGGCTCAGTAGTCAAGAACCCAAGTCAAGTTGAGTCAGGCCCTGGGTTTACACCTGGCTGTGACCTGCACCAACTGTGTGACTTGGGGCAGTAACCTCCCCTCTCTGGGCTCAGTTTCCTCAGCTGCACAAGGGGGGATAAACAGCCCAGGTCCTGGCCCATAAGAAGTAATCATGTTATTATAATATTACATCTTAGCTAAAGGCACAGATGTGATGTGTGCTATGGGGGAGAGGGGAACTGAGTGAGAGAGAGAGAGAGTATGAGAATCGCTCATCTGCTCCAACTTCCAAGCCCTTGTCTGTCTCCTGGCAGCTGTGCTGTCCCGTAAGGGAGCCATGAACTACATGTGACCCTTAAGCACTTGAATTGTGTCTTATCAGAATTAAGCTATGCTGTTAAGTGTGAGTGTAAAATGCCCTTAGAATAAGAACAAAGGTTAAAAGTCTCATTAGTGGGGCACCTGGGTGGCTCAATCATTTAGTGTCTGCCTTTGGCTCAAGTCATGATCCTGGGGTCCTGGGATTGAGCCCCACATCGGGCTTCCTGCTCAGCAGGATGTCTGCTTCTCCTTCTGCATCTGCCCCTCCTCCCACTCATGCTCTCTCTCTCTCTCTCTCTCTCACTCTCTCAAATAAAATCTTTTTTAAAAATCTCATTAGTAGTCCTTCCTATTGATTACATATTGCAATGATAATTTTGATAGATAGGTTCGACAAAATGTTATTAAAATTAATTTCACCCATTCCTTTCTACTTTTTCTCATGAGGCTACTAGAAAATCTAAAATCACATCTTGTGGCTCACATTTGCACTGCCCATTACATTTCTACCAGGCAGCACCGTGCCAGGTAACTACACCAAATGGTCTGCCTTTTTGAAACTCGATTCCAAGTTCAGCTACTTCCGGGCTGTGTGAACTTGAGCAAGCTGCTGGCCCTCTCTGAGCCTAGTGTCCCCATTTGTAAAAGGAGGATCACCCTTTGAGATCTGGTGACTGCCAAGTCATTAGGCACATACTTGAGAGATAGGAGCCTCCTTTCTCTCTTGGGACCTGGCTTGCTGGCTGAGCCCTGGGACTGTGCTTGCTCCCACAGGGAGCAGGTGAAGGGTTTCCTGGCCAAGCCTCAAGCAAGATCTCCGACCCGTCCCTAGAATGGTGACCACCTCACGGGCTGGCTTTTGGCGTGAGGTGAGGATTTCCCACCGTGGTCAGTTGCAAAATAGGACCAAAGACTTCCCACTGCTATGCATACACCTCACCCAGACCTCCAGTATCCAAGGACCCCCTGGGTCTCTTGCCCAGCGTCCACCCTTGTTCACAAAGCCGTGGAAATAAGAAGCACAAGGGTTTTGATACCCCAAGGATACACCTGCCCCTGAGTGGGGAAACTGGGACAGATACCTGGTCACTCTTTATCTCAGCATCCCACCGAAAACAGCCCCAACTGCTGCCTGCTCACCCAGAACGAGTTGCAGGGTGGGACTCTGGACACTGGGTTCTGGGCCTCGCCTTCCCTCCGACCTCCTCACCGGGGTGCCTTGTGCGACCTCGAGCAGGTGCACTCCCCACTCTGGGACTCGGCGATTTTTAAAAACCCCTCCAGTGGACATCAGACAGAATGCGGGATTTGGAACGCGACAGGCACTAACATTTGTGGGCATGACGTTGTGCGAGTGGTCACCTGTACCTCCCTCTAAGACTCAATGTCCCCATTTGAGAGATGGGGTTATGAATACGATCTGCCTTACAATGTGGCTGAAATTGAAACAGTGTATTTTTTTTTCATAAAGTGCTTAGCACAGTGTCTGGTGCTCAGCAAATATTCATGAAATGGTTATTATCAGTGGTGTGCTGGTAAACCAGCTCTGGGGGGTGGCAGGAAGGAGGGGTGCTGATTTATCCCACCGGCCAATTTCCATGGTGCAAATGTTTCCATCGTGACTGATTTCAAGCCAGTGGTTTAACAACTGGCTTACAAAACTGCTGAATATTTAACAATCAGCTCTAGTGAACCGGTGTGCGCTGGCTTCAGCTCCAAGGGGCCATCTATTATTGCTCTTAGCATTATTTTTACTATTCAACCAAGCAGCTTTGTTTGTGGGTTTTCCTTTAATAAATCTACACGAGACTTCACTTTCTACACTGGGTTCTGCAAAGCTAAAAATAGTTTGCAAACCATTGAAGCAGATGATCTGGAAAGTCCCCTCTGGCTTGAGATAACATCTCAGGGATTCTGTACCCAAGTCCACCTCACCCCCCAGAGATAATTCCCCGGGCACGGAGACCTGCCCCCTCCTTTTCCCTCATGGCCCCACACCGGGCAAGTCAGAAAACACTCACCAAAATAGCAGAATGAGAGGACCAAGAAAGGAGATCCTCCCCTGACATTCTAGCTGTGTGGCCTCAGACAAGTGGTTCGACCTCTCTGAGCCTCATCTGGCACACAGAACCACTGTGAGAGGTTTTCAATGGGATAATGTGTATGGATCATATGCAAAGTGTGCATGAATAAAATCTAACTATTATTAAGAAAACTACTAATAATATAACCACCAGGCCTAGGGCCCTGCTCCCTACGGAGGATCTCCTGAGAGGTATGAGTCCCAGAGCTGAATGCTCAGATCTGAGCCTCTCCACCTGCTCTCTTTCCCAGTGCCTCACTTCCACCCCCTACCCCAGGACTCGTTTATTTATTTCCTTCTGAATCCTCAAAGTCCATCAAACTGTGGAGTGGTTGGATGGATTTTTTAATTAATTAATGCAGAATCAATGGCGAAGTGATTGTTTTGGCCCTGACTGGATGGGGAGCCATCTCGACTATGAGAAATAAATGGATGGCTCTGGGCAGCTGGTGGGGGAGTAGAGGAGGGGATTTCAGTGAACGGGGAGTGCGCTGTGGGTACTAAGACCCGGGAGGCTCAGCACCTGCCATGAGAGACAAGACAGAGAAGAGAAAGGTGGCCAACATGCCCACCAGGGCCAGGGGATGAAGCCCTGTGCTGGGCTCCATGCTCTGTGCCAAGTCTGCTTTGTCCCTCCCTCGACTCCCTCCCCCCACATAAATAAATAAATAAAATCTTTCCAGAAAAGGAGAAGAAAAATAAGGTATTCTGGGTGCTTGATACTGCCAGAAAGTGCTCGCTCAATATGCATTTTAATTGTGACTCCTCTTACATTTATTCTATTATTAATCATATATTGTATTCATATTACTATTATTATTCTAAAATCACCAGGTTGAAGTGACATATTCATGCAGACTACAAAATATGACCAAGAATTCTTCCTATCCCTACAAGCGTGCACACCTTTCCAAAGGGACCTGGGCAGCTTCCTCAAGAGATGGGGTCTATTTCCCACCCCTCGAATCTGGGCTTGGCCATGTGATTCACTTCATCGGATGCCTTTAGCTGTCCATGGCTGCTCCCAGCTTCTAAGTTAACCACAAAGGTCATGGCTTAAATCAACATATTTTATTCCCTTACATTATTAGAGGTCAAAAGTCTGAGGCAAGCCCTAGGGCATAAGTCCAGGGGTTGGCAAGTCTGGTTCTGGCAGGAGGTCCTAAAGTGTGGGTCAGTGTCTCCTTTTTCAGATTCCAGTGGCCGTCTGGATTTCTTGGCATGTGGCCTCTCCCTCCATCCTTTAAGGCTATTCCTCTAATTCTTGCTTCTACAATCGCCTGACCTTCTTTTCCATAGTACCCCTCGGCTTCCTTCTCATAAAGACCCTCGTGATGATGCCACGCCCACCCTGTGCTGTAGGATCACCTTCCCATCTCAAGAGCCTTCACTTAATCACATCTGCAGAGTCCCTTTTGCCATAGAAAGTGACATGTTCATAAAATCCAGGGATGAGGACCTGGGCACCTGAGGAGGGAATGGAAGCGTAATTCAGTCTATAGCAACCAATGAGATTTTAGCAAATGTGACCCAGGGAGAGGCTCACGAAGAGTTTGCACCATAGGGCTAACTGTGGGGGAGCCCTTCCATCACCAAGCATTCGAGCTCAAACCAGCCTTCTGGAAAATGAGAGACTTGTGGCTCCATGAACCCTGTCACCCCAGGCGGCAGCCAACCAACCCACAATGGCAGAGACTCCCTGCTGTCCCGCAGCCAACAGCCAGTCCTTATGAGAACCAGGCTAGGACCAGCAGAAAAACCTCCCTGTGGCACCCAGGTCCAACTGCTGACTCATGGGATCCTGAGTTAAATAACCTATTCTTGGTTTAAGCCACTGTGTTCCCTAGCTTGTTACACAGCAAAAGCTCACTGAGTCACCAGACAACCACTGAGAAGGGGAGGGGAGGGAACATTTATTGACCATTTACTGTGTGCAAGGTGCATTTCTTTTGCGATCTCGTTGGACCCTCACAAATTCCTCACGTTAGGCTTTCATTGTACCCATATTGCAGACAAGGAAACTGAGCCTCAGACAGGTGAAGCAACTGGCTTAAGACCACATGGCCGGGAGTTTGGGGAATCAGGTGTCAGCCTCAGGGCTGCCTGAGCCCAAAGCCATCCGGCTTCCAATACTCCCTCCTGAGGATGCCGAGTCGACCCGTTAGTCTGTGTGGTTGGCTTGCTCTTCACTCACCCTTCCCACAGCTGCTACCAGCCACCCAGCTCTCCGGTGGTTATTTATGGAGGCAAGAAAGCAAAGCAGTTAAGCATTCATACACTGGTACATCAGGGTCAAATTCCGGCTTGGCCTCTTCCTCGCTGTGTGACCTGGAACAAACCCATCCACCTCTCTGAGCCTCAGCTTCCTTGTCAGTCCCATGGGGAACAGGAGAGAGTACTATTTGCAAGTGAAACAAGGAGGGTCCTGGAAAGGACTCAGCGCAGAGACTAGTGTGTAGCAGGTGCGCAGGGAATACTTGTTACAATTCTTGAAATCGGGCCCTGAAACCATCCCTGGGTGGACCAAGAAGATGCCAGGCTCCACCCAACATGGGGAGAGCCTCCCTCCAGAGAATTCCAGAGCGCTGCCCATTTCAGGACCTGCTTCCTTTCACCTTCTGATTAAAGACGAAACCCCACAAAGCTAATGAAAAGAAGAGCCAATCCTTTCTCAGGACGCCAGGCCCCCAGCTTTGCCCCAAACCTACTCTGTGACCCTTCCCTCTTGAGGCCCCTCAGTTTTTCTATCTTGATCACGAGGCGACAAACTTGCAGACTGTTTCCTACCCTCCTGCCATGCTTCAGCTAAGGATCATCAGCATTTTACCCCCCTTCAGGCTAACCGGACATCAGAATGGGCTTCCCAGCACACATATTCGGTGCCAGGCTGGCTTTGAGAATCCGGAGAATGCTGTTAATTCTCGATGATGTCCACCCACCCCCTTCCGCAGCCCATGATAAATTTGCACTGGGGGCTGGGTTCAAAAAGAGAGAGAGAAGGAAAAAAAGAAAAAGAAAAAGAAAGAAAGAGGGCTGTCTTTGAAGTGAATGACATGAATTATTTCGACCTAACTTACTAATTAAGACCTCATTAGCAGCCCAAATTTGTGATAGATCAGCAGAGGACTTGGCACAATGGTTTAATTTAATGATTTCTTGCATTACTTTGTTAATCATCTTTAGTCTGATTTAATTTATGCCAACATGACTGTCCTGATTTCTAATTAAGGCATTGATGGCGGGACGGCCGCCCTAGCATAAGAATTTCAATCAAGGCTGATACAAAAGCAGATATTCGTTGTTTAAGGCCTGTGAGGTGGCAATTTGCTAAACCGGCGGCTTATTGTTTTATTCTCCCGAAAGGTTGGGGAGGGTCTGGTCTTTGCCTGGGGCAGATGGTTTCTCACTAATCACAGACCTTTACAATCATCGATTTTTTTAAAGGCTGTGAAAAAGACCTTGGAGATTAACTAGACCAGCCTGCTCATTTCACACATGAGGCAACAGAGGCCAGAGAGGGTGAGGGGCTCATTCAAGGTCACACAGCATGGGAGGAGACCCCAGACTCTCCTCCATGGCCACCCACTGGGAGGCCCCAGGCAGCAGGTGGCGGCTTCTGCAGGAGCTGTGATTGCAAGGGATTTGGGTCAGTGGATTGAAATTGGCATAATAATTCCGATAACTCCCAGTCCTTAAGCACTAGGCTCTGAGCCAGAAATTCCACATACCTTTTTCTCAAATCCACAAACCAGCCCTACACGTGGGCATTGTAACTTGGGCCCTGGCATTGTAACTCGGGCCCTTCCATTTTATGGCTGAGGAAACAGACTCAGGGAGGTAGAATGCATGTCCAGGTTCCCAGAGCAAAGACGTGGGATTTGAATCCAGGTTTGTCTGATCCTGAAGTCTGTGTTCTTACCACTGCTCCAGCTGCCTCTCCAGGTCACTGCTAAGGATTCATAGAATTTGTATTCAGATTATAGTTCATGTGTTTTAGGGCTTACCACGTGCAAGGCGCTGTACTGAGCCTTTCACATGAGAATCCCATTTGGTCCTCATGACATCCTGTGAAGAAGGCATCATTCTTATGTCCAATTAAACTCAGAAAAACTAAGGATCAGAGAGGTTATGTGAACTACCCAAAGTTGCACAGCAAGATGACAAATACTAAAGCATTCCCTCCTGCTTCTTCCTAACTCCAAAACTTTCTACACCTCACCTCTCCCCTGAATATTTCTGAGCTCTGCTGAGCTGGGATGTCGGGGCTTTGCCTACCCAGGGCACTCGAATATGCTTCGGGGCTTCTTTCCTGGTGACAAAAGCAGCCCCAAGCCATGGGAGGAGTGGAAAGCCAAGAACCAGGCTTCCCGTGTCTACATCCTAATTCTGCCACCAATTTATAAATCCTGTCTCCTCCCCCGGGGCTCACTTTCCCCATCCGCAAAATGAGGGGATAGAAAAAGTGGTCCTTCAACATAGCTGCACGTTGAAATCACCAGGGGGTAGCAAAATGAAACCCTCATAGCTGTACCCCGTCCCAGACCTGAAGAATCTGAATCTCTGGGTCCAAGGTCCAGGACTCTCGCTGGCGACCAACATGCCTGGTAATGCTGATCCACCGTTCTTTGGGGGAACAACCAGACTCGATGATTCACACTGGCCCCCACAGCCCCTGATGTGATGACAAATACACTCTTGACCACTTGATGTTGCTACTCAAACCACTCCTTCCGATGTCCTCCTCCCTAGCACTGTAAATGGTACCCAGATGCTCAGATCAAACACTGGGAGCGTCCTTGGTTGCTCTCTCCCTGTCTCTCGGTATCTAATCCATCAGGGTATGCTGTCAGCTCGACCTCCACATACATCCTGAAGCTTCGACTTCTCTCCTCCCCGCTGTCCTGCCCGTAATGACTGCGCCCGCCGCCTCCAGCCTGTGTCCCCAGGGCCAGACGTGCCCCCTACAGTCCATTCTCCACCCACCTCCCCCTCAGCACCCTAGTGACCTTGGCAAAATATAAATCTGACCGTCTACCCTCTCCCGAGTCTCACCGTCGCAAGGTATTCATCACTCCTAGAATCACAACCCACTCTCTTTCTCTTGTGGATTATGAGACCCTTCGTGAGCTCGGGCTCCCCACCTCCCCATTACCTCCCTCTTAGCACATCAGGCTTCTGCCCCACCAACCTGCACTCTGCCCTTAGAACAAGCCAAATTCACTCTAACCTCCAGCACTGGCTCCTGCCATCTCCTTCCTTCGGCCTGGAAGTCAGGGCCCCTGCCTGTTTGACCTATCTCCTTCCTGCCATTGTCCTCAGCTTTCCAGTCTAAAGGAGCCCTGCCCAGGGCATCCCCCACCCTGACAGCCTGCCTTGTTCCCCTCGTAGCACGGATCAGCACCTGAAAATTATCTCATTTTTCTTTCGTCCCGTTGTCTCTCTCTGTGATGTGATATAACAAGAAATATATATTTGGTCTTTGTTCCCAGCTCCCAGCGCAGAGCTCCTAAAACCCTTGGAATTTCGTGAGTGAGGAGGTGATAGGAGCGTCTTTTGTTATTCATAAGTCCCTTTCAACCATACCTGAGTTTATGCTAATGAGGTGACTTTTGGAAAGCCCCAGAGAAGGGGGGCTGGTTGCCAGGGGAACCAATCATGTGACTGGAGGGTTGAAACTTTCAGTCCAACCCCCCAGCCTCTGGGGAGGGGGGAGGGGCTGGAATGGTCAATGATTTAATCAATGGGGCGGGGGGCGGCGGGTGGTAACGAAGCCTTCCATGAAAACCCTCCACAGCGGGGTTCAGAGAGCTTCCAGGTTGCTGAACCTCCACCAGCTAGGTGCTAGAAGGGTGGCCCATGCAGACCGGTCATGGGAGCTCTGTACCCCTCCTCCCATCCCTGGCCCTAGGTGTCTCCTCCATTTGGCTGTTCCTGAGTTATACCCTTTATTAACGAACAGGTGATAGTAAGTGAAGTGCTTTCCTGAGTTGTGTGAGTTGTTCTAGAAAATTATCGAACTCGAAGAGGGGGCTCACGGGAACCCCAGATTTATACCCGGTCAGTCAGAAGTGCAGGTGGCTTGTGATGGTGTCTGAAGTGGGGACAGTCTTGTAGGACTAAGTCCTTCATCAGTGGGGTCTACACTAACTCCACGAAGTTGATGTCAGAGCTGAATGATAGGACTCACAGTTGGTGTCCAGAAAGAGAACTGGTTGGTGTGGGGGAAAACCCATAAATATATATCAGAGGCGTTGTGAAGGATAGAAAAAGAAACAAAGAGAGTTTTTTCCTTTCATTGGTATGTGCCATAATGGCAGAGAAAGAGGGTTTGTGGGTATTTTCGTTGGTTTTCTTTTCTTCAATTTACCCCCAGAATGAGGGTGACCAGAATGTCACCTCCATGGAAGCAAGATCGCTACCTTTCTGGTGCACCACAACGCCCCCCGTGGTGCGGCCTGTGACATACAGTGTGCACCCCAGAAATACACATCAGATGACCAAATGAAGGAAGGATGACATCATGCTCCCAGAAGCGCACAGATCCAAACTCTAGTCCTTGGGGATGTCCTAGAAGCGAAACCCTTAAGGAAGGACATCCTGGGGACCGTTAGTGCACAAGACAGCCTCAGACCAAGATGAGAACTGACCTCAACCTTCAAAGGACTCCTTTGTCCCAGAGAACCCAGACTCCCCAATACCCTTGAGCACAATCCCAGAGAATTAAAAAGTTTGAAAGAAAGTGCATCTGCTAATGTGCAACATTTATGTTAGTCAATATAGATTTATTTAATGCAATAAATGACATAATTAGACTTTTATTTCCGTAATATATTTTTCCAAGATAACTAATATTTTGAGTACCCGTGGCCTACTGATGTCTCCTGAACGAACATATTTCCTGTATTATTACTCTTGTATAAAACTGACATTTAAACAGTTTAATAAATGAGCAGTTGTTTGACTTGTATCTGTTTCAATACATTCTGGGATATTAATAAAATATATTTCATAAGCCAGCTCAATAGACCATGCCATAAAAATTCAATGATTTATTAGCGATACACTTGCTATTAGTTGGGACAGATACTCAAAATGCCATTAGGGTTAAAATAATAATCAATCAAACTAATTAGACCCTATTTTTCATATGCAAATATAATTAAGCATACATTTCTCTGTAACTTTAAAGAGAATTATTGAAGCTCAGTCTTGTATGAAGAGCCCCTCACTTGAGTTAATGAAATGACAGTCTCAAGTTGGATATGCAAACAAAATTGATGAACCGTTCTAAGCTTTGAGGATCAGAGGGAGGTGGGACGGGAGGGGAAGGGCTAAGAAAGAACTGCCCTGTACACCCCAGTCTATTCTTCCCATCAGTGCTGATCAGAGGAAAGTTTCAAAACTCAATGTGGGTGAGGATGACAGATCCGATATGGCGCCACAGGCAAGAACACGGACTCTGAACTCACATTGTTGTGTTCAAATCTTAGCCTCATCAACAGAATGGATCTTGGGCAAATTAACTTCCCTCTATGCCTCAGTTTCTCCATCTGTAAAATGGGTGTGATGGTAGTGAGAGTAGCAGTATACACCTTGAGGTTTGCTGAAAGGAGTGAGTGTGCCCCTAGCTCATAGCCAGTGCTCAATAAACACCAGCTGTTTTTATCTGGGAAGCAGTTCATTTGCCCCGCAGCTCTGTCTACAAAACATCTCAGCCACTTGCTGGCTGGGTGACCCTGGGAAGGTCAACTCCCCTCTCTCTGAACATCCAGCAAGTTAGTCTAGATGATTCAGAAGGTCAGAGCTAACAGCTGAAAAAGTTGAAGAGTGGTTACCCTTAACCATTCTTTTTGTCTTTGTGTCCAATTCACGAAACCTAGTTACTTCAAGGAATGGAGTCAGAATAGTGAAAGAAACCAGAACCAAGTCAGAGCAGAAAACCAGAGCAACTGAGACTGGTCTCTTCAGAGAAACCCATATTGGAGAACAAGAGAAGAATCTAGAAAACAAATCCAAAAATAAAATCTAGGAACAAATCCAAAAATATGCCATGGTGGGCGTCTATTTCTAGCTCTTGCAAAGTCCAGTGAAGACATTTTCAGTCAGGCAACTCTCCAGGGTAACTTCCCTCCAAGAGGTACTAGAGACCCAGGTTCTTGCCACATCATGGCTCCCTCCACCCTCAATGCGGGAATCTCTACCTCACATGGTTTGAGTTCTATCAGTGGAAAGGAGAGAGCGTGAAGGATCACACCTGGGAATGTTGATGGACCAGTTCTGGGTGTGAAACATCACTCCACTCTCATTCAACTGGAATTTGATCTCATGGCCATGACAACTGCAAGGAAGACTGTGAGATGGGCCCAAGCTGTGTGCTGATCTGTGCTGTCTGTGCTAGGAACTAACAATGTTCACCACAGGAGGGAGAAGAACCTCAACTTGTCAGGATGTACCAAGACACCTCACCTTCCCCATTCTGTCTTTCTGACATTAGGCTGGTCATTCTGACAAAGAGTATAATTATTCTCTTGGAGGAACTTCCCCCAAGACTTATAGGGTTACCTGCCCATCCTCCTTTTTCCACACTCCCTTCCCATCTTTACCCCTAAGAACCTCCTCCCTTCATCTATCTCTCCTCCTACGCAGGCTCTAGCCTCCTTGAGGACAGGGTCAAATCTGTGGCTCACCGCTGCATCTGTCTTCACTTTGACCACATGGGAGATGCTTGATGAAAATTAATTAATGCACGAAGAGATGAATCTAAGATGAGTTATAATGATGAAGCCTACGTAAAGTTGGGTTTAGGAAAATAATTATAAGGAGCAAAGAAATGGATGTGGCATATTCCTGGGAGAAGAATGTCCAAAGAAGTCCAGGCAAAAAGAAAATCTGGAAAGTTCAAAAGAGCCCAGAGCTAAACATAGCCCCCAGCTATGGCCACTCAGCCCTAAAGAAAATGAAAAAAGTGTCCATGTGCATGTGGGGGGGGGGTACACACACGTGTGTGTGCACACGTTGGGTTATGCCGATCTCTTTGCCTGAGACAAGTGCTCATGAGTCAGTCTCTAACTTGGTTTGGTTTTCTAGCCTTTTCTTTCCTCCTCAGGTTAGAACATGTAGGGGGCTCTAGAGAGGAGAAAGGTAATTATGCCCAATGGGTGGAGTGCAAACTCAGCATTTTTCACAAAAAGGCTGTGGGCCCGCCAAGGGACATCTGTGGCCAGAAGTCTGGCTTCAGCCACAAAATGTATTTTCATTCTTAGTGAGAAAGAGGGGTAAGGTTGTTGGAGCTTCTGCAGCAACAGCCTTTTTTAAGAAATCATTTCAAAATTAAATTAAATGCTATTAAATTAGCAAAAGTGCCAGGGGAGCCTGGGAAGTGAGTCACTCAGATAAATGGCCCAGGCTGGGCATCTTAAAATCATGGAGATGTCAGACGCGGGGCTGGAAGGGGCTCCAGAGAGCCAGCCCCTCGCCCCATTTCCTGGCTCTTAACCATGCCCTGAATCTGGATGACCCAGGGGGTTCTCCCAAAAGCACAGAGCAGGGCACAGCTCTCACAGAGGATCCAGCTCTGCAGGTATATGGAGTAGGACTTTATCTCTTAGGAAAGCGCCAGGAGGTGATTCACACACACACACACACACACACACACACACACACACAGAGTTCCAAAGCATGGATATATTACAGGACCTTCATTTTGCCAAGAAGGAAGAGCAGTGACCTGCCAGGTTCTCCAGGGAGTTATGGCAGAGTGCTGGGGCAGGGAGGAGGGGGCAGAGGGAATCAGAGGCTTCTCAGTTCAGCATGATGTTCCTTCCCAAGGAAGGAGATCCCGATTTGAGAAGATTCCAAGGAAGGAGAGGGGATGTCTCTGGTGGGGTGTGGGGGAGTGGATTTCTCCTGTCTCTGACCCCCGCTGACATATTCAGACTATTCACTGTGTACCCCTCTGGTCCAGGGACTACGCTGGGCACTCGGGACCCAGTGGCAGCCAAGTTGCAGCCCATAATCAAGAAGATGATTTCTGCTACTGATGAATGTCGTGATGGGAATGAAGCAGGTGAATGAGATGGTGACAAGAGGGAGGTCACTTTAACGAAGGCAGTCATGATGACTGCTTTGAGGCAGTGACATTTGACTGAAGAGGAGAACAATGAATAAGTAAATCCAAAGATGAGGAACAAGGAGTATCAGGGAATGTCTAATGGGGAGGCAGCGGGTCAGCAACCTTGGAGAGGGGGTCCCCGGGGAGACCTCTCGGAGAAAGCAATCTCCAAGCTAAGTATGGAAAGAGAGGCCAGAGTCCATCAGGAAAAGAAGGGATAGGGAGCAGTTGCATTCATTCATTCATCATTTTAGCAAATCCCTGAACTGAGCAAGGAAGGAATGACAATGATACTGGATTTCTCAATCTCGCCACTATGGACTTTTAGGGCTGGGCCATTCTTTGTGGTGGGGGCTGTCCTGTGCCTTGTAGGTTTCAGCAGAGGGACATCTGGGACCTCATTCTCTAGATGCCAGGGACACCTCCCAATTTCATCAACCAAAAATGCCACATGTTCTAGACATTGCCACATGTTCACTGCACCTGACAGTGGTTAGAACCACTGTAGTAAAGTGTAAAGTGTAACAAGAAAAAGAATAGTAATAATAATATCATATCATATCATATCATATCACATTCTTAAGTGGAGGTGGAGCTTTGGGACAGACCTACCCAAATCCAGACCCTAAAATACTTCTGGCTCAGGAGTGTGCATGGCACATTTCTGCAAGCCCAGTAGATACACCCCAACCCCCCCCCCCCTTAGCAGGTCCATCTGTGGATACAACACAAAGATGGAGAGACCAGGCAGAGAAGTCTGGGATGCAGGGTGGTGGGGGAAGCTGAGGAGCACCAGGAAAGTGATCCTCTTTCCTCCCACTGGGGTTTAAAACCTCCTTTCCTAACTGGGTCGCCATAGGTCTGCCACACGGTTCAGGAAAGGGTTAACCGGAGATGTTTATTTATGAACTTGGCCTATTACTGTAGCATAATTTGAATACAGTGCCTATGAGGTTTTTTATTGCCTGCTATAATTTCATTTTTAAAGCTTTCCCTATGCCATACTTTAAAAATGATATCTCAAACAAGAAATAAATTCTGTTTTGCAGCTGTGTTAACTATATTTTCCCATGGGACACACTATTTTGTCCTTGACACAAACCCCCAGGGATTTCGCTGAGAATTGCTTTGGCAGCCTTCTCTTCTTCTCTCCGCACACAGGGAGAGAGCGCTGCTGCTATTCCCTATGACACCCCACCGAGCCCCAACTGCTGCCCAGAGAGGCCCGCAGTCCGGGGGGCAGGGAGCACAGAGAAGGAGCTGAAGAGCATCTTCTGCCCCTCCGAAGCCGGCCGTGGAGACAGAGCAGCATCCTGGGCCCTTCCAAGCCTTCAGACTATAAAATTAGGGCATTGGACAGACCACTGTCACCACTGCATGTCCTCTCCCTCCTCACCCCTCCTTGGCAACAGCTGGAACCCTGCAGACCATCTCCCCCTTCCTCTCCTGCTCTCCTGGAGTCTGTGATAGAGTTTACATAATTTCTCTGCCTGCAGAATGATGGCTCAGGATCCTAAGTCAGCTGGCTTCCATAATTTTCATCTTTTTTTTTCCTCAAAGTGAAAAAAATATTGTAGGGCCCGACTGACAGTAACAATAGCTTACATTTATTGAGCGCTAACTCTTTGCCAGGTAACATGCTGAAACCGGATGTAAGCACATCTGATCTGGAGAGCAGTCCTCTGAACATGTATGACACTCCCCATTTTGCAGGTGAGCAAACTGAGGCTCGGGGAGTCAGACGGAGTATCCACGCAGGTCAGCCCAGAGCGATCAGGAGTAGAGGCTGTGGGATAGAGGAGTAGAGGGATGCCATCCTCTGCCTAATGTGCCAGGTGGCCCCCATTAGCTCACGAGATGAGCTCCTATCCCCAGCAAGTCCGGAAGCGAAGCTGTATTTGAAGAGGGAAAGGTGTGGGCACAGGGCAGGCTGCTGGCTGCAGACACCCTGGTGCAGAAAGCTCATCAGATGAGGAGTGGGGGCTGCTGGGAGGAGGAGGAGAGAGGGGTCAGAGGCTGTCAATCCTACACAACACAAAGCAACAACATTTCTCACACTGCAAAAACCCAAAACCCCAGTTTGAATAGCGGGCAGCCCAAAGTTCAGATCCCAGTCCTTGGTTCTCGGTTCTTGGTTCTGCAAAACCTCTTCTGGCTCCGTGATCTCCGCCACCCTGTTTTCCCCTCCTTAAAATGGGAATGGCACCACCTTAGTTCATAGTACCTATTATTTATTATAATTTACTGAACACTTATTATTTTGACAGACATAGAGGCTGGTTCCCGAAAGACCGAGAGAGGAGGAGAGAGAAAACAAGCAGACCGGGCAGAGCAAGCATCAGATACAAGGCATGTTGGTATGAAGTTACAAAGCCCTGTGTTCGATCCTGAGTTCATCAGCTTGTTTGTTAGGAAAGCCCGGACAACTTACTTTACTCTGAGTCTGGCTTCCTCATCTATAAAACGAGGATATGAATGCCTACACCCAAAGGTGGTTCTGGGTTAAAGTTAACTCGTGCAAAGCCCTTGGCACACAGCAGGTGTATAATACATGGTACCCGTTACAGCGATTAGAGGTGGCTTGGGGGATTGCGTGCTTGAAAGGAACACGGTCTTTGAAATGTTCTGATTTTAGCTCCACCATTAGTGAATTCTTGTCTCTGAATCTTAGTTTCCCCATTGGGAAAGTGGAGATAATAATTCCCATTTCACAGGAATGTAAAGCAAAAGGTAATGATCTCGCATGCCTCTGTCACTGCCCGGAGAGGAGCACGCATGGGCCGGTGCTGGTCTGTAAAGGAGGAGAGAGCCATGGGGACAGAGAACCAAGTGCAGCCACCTCAGAATGCTGTGGGTGTAAATGACTGCTGTCTCAAGCCACCAGGTTTGGAGGCCCTTTTGTTATATAGCATCGCTGAGTCCATAGCTAACTAACACAGGAGATGTCTCAAAGCCATGTCTACAAATGCATAGATATGGCTACTATTTTTTGAATACAGCTGTGTGCCAGGCACTGTATTAAACACCTGCCAGGTTTTACCTTATTGGATCTCTGCAACAAGCAAAGGAGGGAGGCATATTATTATCACCACTTTACAGACAAAGGAACTGAAGCTCAGAGAGGGGTGGTCACTGGCCCAAGGGTACACAGCCAAGAAAACATCAAATTTGAGTAAGAAACCCAGGTGCATTTGCCTTCGGAGTCTCTGGAGCCACCACTTTGAACAACTGGGTCACAGGAACCTCTAGGCTATCAGGGTTGGAGTCCTGTGCCCAGCACTTAGTGGGACGTAAATGGATGGTCTCTTTGCCTCAGGAAGGCACAAGGGGCAGACCAGCTGGGTCTGGCCAGCCAGGACCCTAAACACAGGCCGACTCCTGCCTGCTCAGTGCCCCCTGCCAGGGCCTCCCCCCAACAGCAGCCGTTCAAGCTGAACGCCTCCCTTGCAGCCCTCTGGCACCAACCCTATAAATATTAAACCACTGGTAATTAGGGGAAATCAGTCCATCACTGCGCTCCCAAGCCCTGCCACGTCTCCCCAACAGGCCCGGGCTGCTTTTGACTGGGAAGCTTTGTTTCTTTTAATTTGGGGACCTCATATGAGGCATGTGTCAGGCACTGGGACATCAAGCTCATCCCCACGTGAGCTGAGGCCCTGCTGGCAGAGCCCCACCCCCTCGGGGCCTTGCAGGTTCTGCCAACAAGCAGCAGAGGGGCTCCATGGAGAAGGCGGGGGCAGAGGGGGGCACCACAGGGCTCCTGTCAAGGCCCGAGACCCCCAGGGGCTCCACATCGTTTTTGTCGATCGTGTGGCATCAGGCACTGGTGTCACAGCTTTGCGGGGCTGATGACACATAATGCATGGTGACAATGTGTCACATCAGAAAACACAGCTCCACGTGCACTCAGGTGGGACCACAAGCCCCAGGGGTTCTGAGAAAACCAAAGATAGGGAATCTCCAGCAAAGAAGGGCTGGGAGGATAAGAGGACACAGAGCCTACTCAACACCCTCTCTTGCGGCAGCCAGAATTCCCACCAGGCCTCATGAAGTTAGGGCAAGTGGGAAGATGGCACAATGGCCAAGAGTCTTCCAACCCACATACATTCAGCATCCTGGCTTCTGTGGGCCACGTGACTCTCCACATGCCTTTCCACGGGCCTTACATCTCACCGAACTGATCTTGCCCAATCCTGGCAGCATTTTTGCTCAGAAGACGTTAACTTTGGCCCCTTGTACAAATAGGGAAACTGAGGCAGGAGGGCGTGGGTGCTGTAGGCATCAGCTCTGACATCACAGAGAACCAGATCTAAATCCTGGTTCAGACAATCCCTGGCTGTGTGGCCTTGACCTCTCTGAGCCTCAGATTCCTCATCTGTAAAATGGGTATTAAAAAAAAATTACCTACCCCTTGGAGGGTTTAATGGGATCAGACATTAGGAGCGCGTCACACAGAAATGGATGTATTGCCACCACGAGGCAATCATTGCTGTTTGACTACATTTACCAAAAATCACACAACTCAGGAGGGTTGGAGGTAAAACTGGAAGCCAGCTCGGTTTCATCTGAAACCTGTGACTTTTCCCCTGCCTCTCCACTCCCCGACCCTAGCACCCCACTGGCCACCCAATCAGTCCCCAGTACAGTTTCAACAGGGAAGATGGACTCACTCTCCTTGTGCAGCTGGGGAAGCTGAGGCCCAGGAAGGGGAAGGCACTCTCCCACAGCCCAAGTGAAGCAAGAGTCAGACCCACGACTAGACCCCAGGTCTCGTGCTTTTAGCAGAAATGGCTTCAGCCTGTCTAATGCCTTTGAGTTCACACAGCCATTGAGCTTGTCGATTTAATCCGTTAAATCCTCCCAGGAACACCTAGACTGCAGTAAAGTCCATTTTCTGCATGGAGAAACCGAGGCTTGGGCTGGAGACCTGCCCTGCCAGGGAACTCAGGTCCAGTCCAAAGCAGGACAGGGACTTGAACTCGAAGGAGGGAGGAGGCAACCCCTGCCTGGGTGCGGTCTGATAGGGCTCCAGAGTGACCCGCATGAGAGCTGCCCCACCAAAGAGTGACAGTGTCTTGAGAGCAAAGAGCCTGCTTCACCCAGCCTGTGGCCTGGAGGTGCGCACCCAGGGCAGTTGCATGGACCCACCTCATCTGCGTACCTGCGGAGGAAGGAAATCAAACCTCAGGCCCGACAGAGCCCACACGAGTGGCAAGTATTAATTGGTGCAATTAAGGCAGGCCTCTCCCAAGGCCATAGAAGCTGCAGCATCAATAATTAGACTCAGATTGGAATTCCTTTGGCTCTGCATGTAAACAGGACACTCTTTCTGCAGCTGCGGTAAATGATTTGTTCAAGGGGGGAAACATTTACTGTAATTTGAAAGGAGCAATTGATTGTATTATTAGTGGATGTGAGTGCCCAACTAGTGACAGACTCCACATTTTTCTGTCTTCTGCCCAGGCTCCAGGAAAGGAACCTTCGGAGAGAGTGTCCCCCAGTCACTGGGGTGGCCTGGCTTTGGATTCAGAAGAACCCAGACCTGGGCTCTGGTCCTCAATCCCCTGTTTCTGTGCTGTGTGACCTTAGACAAGTAACACAACATCTCTGAGCCTTCCTTTCCCCATCTGTAAGGTAAGCAGTACATGTCCCATAAGGTTGCAGAGAGGATCAAATCAGCCAAGCACACAGCAAGTACTCAATAAAACAAGCTGCTGTCATTGTTACTAGGAATAATCATGATCATTGTCATCTTTGAAGCATCCCTTGGTCCCGGAGGAGTTCACAGTCCCCTACCAACTTGCAAAGGAATACACCAGGGGCACCTGGGTGGCTCAGTGGGTTAAGCCTCTGCCTTCGGCTCAGGTCATGGTCTCAGGGTCCTGGGATCAAGCCCCACATCAGGCTCTCTGCTCAGCGGGAAGCCTGCTTCCCCCTCTCCCTCTGCCTGCCTCTTTGTCTACTTGTGATCTCTCTCTGTGTGTCAAATAAATAAATAAAATCTTAAAAAAAAAAAAAAAGGAATA
>RCUC01120195.1:0-31124 GCA_003697995.1 Taxidea taxus jeffersonii
TGGAGCTTTTTAAAAAAAAATTGCACTTAAGTTTGGAATGTAACATACTCTGGGGAATGAAGAAGGAAGTCCCTATGTGGGTTCAATTTTACACAATGGGAAGCCCAAAGTTGAAGCAATAATTCATCTAATTTTATAATGTCTGGTTAAATGGAATCTAAGTACTCTGAGAAACATACAAATTTAGGGTACAGAAAGGAAGATATTCACTAATTGACATCTAAAGGTTGGCATAAAATTCTTTAGCTAGTGTTGAGCCTCAGTTCTCAGATTTGCATCAGAACCGATGTTTTGCTCAAAATACTGGTATCAGGGCTTCGGGCCAATTTCACCTGTGGTGAGTACATGACTGAGGAAATCAATCTGACTTCTTTTCCAACCTCCCTGTATTCTTTGTCTTTAATTATGAGTTATGATTCTGGAAACAGTGCTTTACAGAATGAAACATGTCTTCCTTTTTAAGGAAGGCTTTTTAAGGCTGGATTAGTTGAATCAAAGCCATAGTATGACAGTGTCATTTGATATTCACAGATGATAGGCCTAGAGATGTTTGGACAAACAAGGCAAGATTGGAGGCAGTGTCTTGACAAGGGTGCATCAGCCCAGTGCCATCAGCTACCCATATATTGATTTAATCTTTATAGAGATATTATAATGTGTGTTTTGTCATCCCATTTTTTCCATGACAAAATTAACATTCAGGAGGCTAATCAGAATTCTAGAAAGCTACATATCTGAGATTAGAACCCAATTTCTCCTGACTTGTCCATTTATTGTTTATCAAATATTTACTGGGCCTCTTCTATGCTTCAGCTGCTGTGCCATGTGAAAGGATACCATGGTTAGCTAAAACTATCCTGGCCCCTGTTCTGGTGGAACTTAAAATCTAATAAAGGGAAAAAGAATGTAAGTAAAAATATCCACGAAATGTAGTTGTAAGCTATGATAAAAACTATAAAGGAAAATAGAATGTTATTTGAGGGAGAAGTAAGGAGGAATTTAATTTATAATAGATGGTCATGGAAGACGAGTATGGGTTCATAATACTTACACTAACTTAGATATGAGTGAAGGTTTATGAGGCAGTGAATGAATAACAGTGTTTACACAATAGGAGCTATACTGGGAAAGGTCATGTGGTGTAAGGAAGCACAGCATCTTGATGGAACTGAAAGAAGATGGGTAGTGCCCAGTATGAGCAGTGAGAAAATAGCACAGGATGGGTTTGGGAGGGTACACAGAAATTACACTGGGTATTTGTATACCAATGGTGAGGAAACTGGGCATGAATTAACGGGCACAGAACAGAAGAATGATATTAGAAGACTACCCGGGGGGGCATGTAGATTGAAGTGGGACAAATGGAAGCAGAGAAGTGCGCATTAATGTTGACTGGTTTGGTCTACTGTGGTCTAGTCTAGCATGGTGGAAAGGGAGAGAGACAGCAATATGTGGGCATGGAGTATGCTTTGGCAGAATCAACATGACTAAAGGATGAACTGGATTAGTAGAATGAAGGAAAGGAAGGAGTCATATCTATCGGTTTTGGATTATCTCCAAATTAATGAGTTGATCGATTAGATGGACCGTCTAACATTTACAGGTATGTGGAAACTAGAGAAGTAGATTTAGGGATGAAAATGAGCAGTTTCCTTTGGACCATGCTAAATCTTAAGCCCCTCTGAAACACTCAAGTGGAGATATCAAATGGAAAGCAGGATGCAGATTCTGGAACTCAGAAGTCTAGTCTCACTAAACATATCAGTTGGGAATTGTTTAGTGATGGGGGATCTATAAGTTTCCTATTGCTGTTGTAATAAATTACCCCAAATTTACTGGCTTTAAACAATACATATTTATCATTTTATAGTTTGGGATGTCAGCAATCTGAAAAAAGTTTCACTGAGCTAATGTCAATGTGCTGCCAGTCCTATATTCCCTCTGAAAGTTCAAGAGGAATGGTTGTTTGTTTATTTGTTTTTGTCTTTTGGATCTTCTAGAGGCTGCCTGCATTCCATAGCTCACGGACCCCTACTTTATCATCAGCCATCCATGTAACAACTTCAAATCTCTCTGCTTTAAGACCTCTACTTCCATCATTATATCACCTTCTTTGATTTTGACCCAGATGATTCCAGATAATCTCCCCATTTCAAGATACTTAACCACATTTGCAAAGTCCCTTTGTATTAGGGTTTTGGGTATTAGAATGTGGGCATTTTTAGGGGATCATCATTGTATCCAGTAAAAGGGTTTGAGGCCATGGGAGGGATAAGATCACCTAGGGGAAATTCCTAGGCCACAGATTTTATGAGTATGTAAGCTTTTATCAAATTTACTTCCAAACAACTTAATCAAATTCTTGTGAAAATATTTCAGGTTCAGAGTATTTTTAGATTTCAGATTATGGATAAGATAACAAATGTGTACAGCACTTATAGAGTAGCAGTCTCTTATAATTTTCTAATTGAAGATTTTTTTCATCGTAGGGAATATTTATAAGGGTTTTATACAAAAAATATGAATACATGAGTAAGTCAATATCTATTACCTGTTTAGATGAAGTTCTTGCTAAATTTAAAATGGTAAGCCTTTCATATATAACATATACTACATAGTATATGGCGTATCCTGTCATATGTATACATACTATGTATATATATGTATTTATGCTACCATGTACTATGGTAGCATAAACATGTATACTATATATACATACATATATATACATACTATATATAGTATGTATATATACATACTATATATACATACATATATAGTATATACATATATACTATTATAAATTCATTATATATGTACTATGGTAGCATAAATATGTATACTATATATACATACTATGGTAGCATAAATAAATATGAAAATATTAAAACAAAAATATCCATAAGACAAGGAATATAAATGGGTGATGAATATTAAAAAGTCAATCCCTTCATATTGAATGAAATGTCAAAAAAAATTTATCAAATTAGCTATGGGTGGTAAAGATTTGATAAAATGCAGGCTATTATATTATTTTTGTTAAGAGCCTTAAGAACATTTAATCACTTGGCTCATGAATTCTAATTTCATGATCTATTCTAAGAACTTAATCATAAATGTAGAGAAATATGTATGCATAAAGTTAGAGGTTAAACATGAACAGAAAAACCTATTAGGCATGGCTAACTACATTGAGATCAATACAATGGAACATTATTGGCAATTAAATGATGTTTTAGAAAGATCTATAAGAATATGGCAAATTATTCATATATTGATCAAAAAGGGAAAATGTTAAGTTTTAAAAATATATACCATTTATATGGACAAAAAGAAGACCAAAAGGAAATTTGCAAAAAATATTAATGGCATCTACTTTTCATTGATGGGATTATAGGTGAATAATTTTGTGCCACAGTATAATTCTGTATTTCTTATTTTTTTTAGCCACAAGTACATAGTCTTATCTTCAAGATTAAAATAAATGTAATGCAAAGTTTTAGTAGGAAATGTAGCCATTGCACGATCCTTTTGGAATTCTTCCCTATTATTGGTGTGTTAGCCCAAGGTGTCACACCAGTGGTCCGAATATGTGTCAATGAAAGGGAACAAGAGGGAACAACCACTTGAGTGGATGATCTTTGTGGGAGAAGGTGGCAGGAGAATGTAGCTGATTAATTGCAGCACTCAGGGAGAAAGATGAATGGGGGCTCTGCAGATACCATCTGTGTTTTATCAGAATAGATTATAGCTGCTCCACTGTTCCTGCATCAGGGAGAAGGGAATAGCATTGCTGTATATGCAGATTTTCTATAATAAAATTGTTCCTGGCTGGCATATAGGAGTGATCAAAATCATATTTTTTTTTCTTTTAACCAAATTTATCTGACATCTCAAAAAACAAAACCACAATGTGTCATGTTCCCACCACAACTGGGAAATAAGACTTGAGCTGATGATATGTGTTCTTCATCTAAAGTTTAATTAAAATAAGAAATAAAGCACAGTTGTATTGGAAAAAAGTTAATAGGGTTCAGATTAATTTATTTCATGGATAATCATCACTTGTTAACTTAGAATCTCTTCAGAATTTTTTAAAAAAATTAAAATGATTGGCATAAGGAAGTCTTCAAACATTTCATGCCACTTGCTTTAGAATCTGCATTATATATTCACTATTCATTTTTCACTTAGACTATATCTCGGGGCATTTTTCCTTTAGTCAGTCATATTTCAAACTACAGAAACTGCCTTGTGGATGGGCATGTCCCTCTGAGCAAATTATTAATAGACTGGTGAAGGGGCAGATGTAAAATGAGATCACTGAAACCGTAGTTACGAAATTGGTTTCTTTCCATTTGTGCTTTATTTGATTATACATCAGTGATGTTTTACATAAAGTAATGTTAACTTGAAAGACTTTCTAAAGGAGCCCTATGAATGAAGCTCTTATATTTTTGAAAATATCTGAACTTGGGGTGCTTGGCTGGTTCAGTCTGTAGAGCATGTGACTCGATCTTGGGTTGTGAGCTCAAGCCCCAAGATGAGCATAGAGATTACTTAAAACAAACAAACAGTCAAAAAAATATCTGAATCTTATTAGTAAGGGGCAAAATGATGCTTGTCTATCTTTGCATTATAGTTTTAGATTCTAGAGTGCTTGCCATTCCCAGTTACCTTAGTTTTACTAATGTTTACTGATGGTATATGCTGTATGGATTGAGTTATCAGAAAGGGAAATACCTTGCCTGCTACTTCAGTATGTCCCTCATCAAATCTCTGCCTTAGGGGGCATCAGTGTGTGTGTGTGTGTGTGTGTTTGATTTAGTTTCACAATCTGTCCAATGAAGACATTTAGATTGGCAGCCATTGAAATTGTGCCAAGGTGTTCCAGACCACTAAATGGCAATTCTGAGTTATTCTTTTCTATGTAGAAAACAAAACAAAATATAAAAGGCAAGGAGACCAAGGAGTTGTGTAGAAACAGCTTTGGGAGGAGATGCAAGAATCCTGGATTCAAAGGCTCTAATGCTGCTTGTAGAACTGAATGTCAGTGATTTTGATAAATCACGTAAACTTTCTAAGAGGTGAAACTAGATGTTCTCTGGTATACCTCCTCATTCTGCTATCCTATACAAAAAATAATTAATAAATAAAAAAGAGAGAAAGAAAAATGAGGAAAGGAAAGAAGGGAAAAAAATAAAGAAAGAAAAACAATAAGCCCTGGAAGGACTCCTTGCAGTAAATTTGAAACCAGCAATGGACCAAAATGTACAGAAGTAAATACTGATTAGGAAAGTGTCTCCATGTGGGTGAGGACGTGCAAAGGAGCTCATATAGACTCCTTTCTTCCCCTGCTTTGTAGGGAGTCTGTGCCTTTGAAACAATCGTGCATCTTTATGATCAATGGTATTGTTTTTTTCCATTTCCCCCTTTTCTTTTTTCTTTCCTTTTTTTTTTTAGTAAGACAGGAAAATGAGACACTGGACTGCTGGGAGCATTCAGGTGGAAAATTATTACAGGATTTTATCTAAATCTGACAGCCTTTTTTATATGACTACCAGACTCTAGCTCCTGTATTTTGAGGATTATCTGTCCTTACATATTTATTCAAGTTTTATTTAATGCTTTGTCAGTTTTTAATACAGATTAATGATGAAAAAGCTAAAGGAAAAGACTTAAAGGAAACAGTTTACAAATGTGTTTGTAAACTATTAGCTGGCCATTATGAACTGAATGTCATATTATATACACCCACATCACTGGATAAATTAATAACAATCAGGGTAGTCTGAACAGAAAATAAAATTGACTAGAAGGGGACTATAAATTTCAAAATTATAAAAGAAAATGACAAAAGCAAGATCATATTGAAAGACAGTTATCATGAAAAGATTAAGATTGAAACATACCTTAAAACACAGACAAATGCACACACACACATGAACAGAGTTTAAGTGTATGTTTTTTATGCCAAACATAAAGCATAATAATACATTTAATAACAATGATTAAGCAAATATTGACTTAAATCAGGAGTGACAATATTAACAAAAACAGCAAAATGAACTCATGGAATCCAACATTTATTGGTAAAATTAGTCATATAACTACTTAAAAGAAAACTTGAGGAAAAAGTAATTTTCCTGATATACAACCTGTTCAGGAACATAGGAATTATGCAGCGACACAATTTCATTTCATATGGAATTACCTAACTAATGTGAATGCCACATCAGACTAGGGGGAAAAAAAACTACTGGAAAGCGTTAATACACAATGCTACTTATAAACATAGAATTTTCAAAAACAATGAGAAAATAATTTAAATAGTCCAAAAATGCTCTATGCTATGATTGCATAGGTAACCTATGTAGTAAAAGACAATGGAAAGAGGGATTGGGACAACAAAGAAGAAAGTACAACAAATAAAAGTGATAATAGTGGAAGTGAAATTTGAATAAAAACTAACTGGAGTCCTGGAAGAAAGAGGTGAAGACCGGACATTGATGCTAACCCTGGGTATGTGGCCAGAGGAGCTTATGAAGGCAAACTTGCCAACATATGAAAAGAAAATGGACGTAAAGGAAAGGATGATGATGTCCCAGAGGAAGTGACACTGGCAAAAATCCCTTAAGATAGAGAAGACTCAGAGATATCTTATGACATAAAAGAGAAAAGTCTCAAATGTGGGAAGCTGATCCAAACTTAGAAAGGAATCGGACAGCTGGCGAGGCACAGAGAAGACGAGGAGGTTCTTCTGATTCTATCTGCTATATTAAATGACAAGGAGAACAAGGGCTATTCTAACCTTTCTTCACAAATTTTCCAGAGGAAGTAATGAGGTAATCCTCTCAGTTTCTAATTCTAAAGTTAGTGTACTTCGGCTAGCTTTACTTTCCTCTTATTCTGTTACTAAGGTCTGTAGTAACCAACAGCAAGAGATTTTTCAATACATTGACAATGTTTTTAAAGGTCATAGCTCTATGATCATTCCCTACTGGGTATTCAGATGCCTTCCCAGGCTTTCAGTGAGCACAATCAGGCAGGCAGTTCTACACTGCTGTGCAGAGTGGGAAGCACCCAGATTTCTCATCAGTCATCAAATAGCAGAGGTTAGTGAAGTTACCATACATTCTTCATAAATTATAGGAAAAAACAGGTCTAGAAGATACATTATAAAATGATAAAAAACACATCCATTTTGAAATGAATATATCCTAAACTATAAAACACTAGAAGGCTATATTAAAGTAGGGGATAACTATTATTTAACATGGGTATAATAAGGAAATGATTAATTTTTAAGGGTAATTTCAGGACTACTTAGAAAAAAACATCTATTTGAATCAACTGAGACTCCATAGAAAACTTATTATTATATATCAATTTCTGAATTAATGTATAAATATGATACTTTTTATATGCCAATAATAACCAGGTAGAATCTATTGGAGTAAAATACTATATTTGCTCTAGCAGAATTCCTAATCTAGGAATCTGGGAAATTGTTTATAATAAAGATGACAGGTAATATATTTCATTTCCTTAAATATAAAAAAATGAGTACTGCTAAGATAAGGGACAAAGGTTATTAACATAACATTTTCCAATGTATGAACATTAGGAACAGCTAATAACTATTTGAAGAAATGTTTCATCTTATTAATCTAATTTAATTTAATTTTAATTTTGGCTAAAAGAGCAAATATTTTTTAAGATTTTATTTATTTATTTGACAGAGAGAGAGAGAGAGTACAAGCAGGGCGAGCGACAGGCAGAGGGACAGAGAGATGCAAGCTCCCCGCTGAGCAAGGAGCCTGATATGGAACTTGATCCCAAGAGCCCGGGATCATGACTTGAGCCAAAGGCTGGTGCTTAACAGATTGAGTTACCCAGGCACTCTGAACAAATATTTTTTTTTAATGATAATATTTTGTCCTGGTAATGGTGATGGGAGATGATTTTCAATTATGCCAGGCTGAGGGAAGTTTAAGTGACTACTCCCATTAGAAATGTACTCTGGGGACACCTGGGTGGCTCAGTGGGTTAAAGCCTCTGCCTTCAGCTCAGGTCATGATCCCAGTGTCCTGAGATCGAGCCCCACATCGGGCTCTCTGCTCAGCAGGGAACCTGTCTCCCCCTCCCTCTCTGCCTGCCTCTCTGCCTACTTGTGATCTCTGTCAAATAAATAAATAAAAAATCTTAGGAAAAAAATGTACTCTGGGCTCTATGTATATGCCACTGAGACCCCTACAGTGATGGTGTTGGGTTCCAGGGATGTTGTAGAGGATTTAGAGAAAGATTCACTAGGTGCAATGCAGACCTTTGGACTATTTCAAGGGCCCAATCACGTCTCACTAATTTGGTGATTCACTGGAAGAACTTATGCTCCTCAACATAAAGAAGTATATTGATGGCTAAGGTGTATTCCAGCAAAGCAAAGGATAGAGTTCAGGAGCACCATAACATGGGCTCAGTCCCTTAAGACTGCCTCCCCTCTCCCCTACTTTAGATGCCAGTTGCAAGCCTGGGGCTGCTATCTTTGTTTCTGATTGACTGGATACAGATTGGAGTTTTCCATAACCTCCTCCTCAGGTTTGACTAATTTGCTAAAGTGACTCATAGAACTCAGGTAAACATGTTTACTGTTTATTAAAGGATATGATAAAATATATGAAAAACAGACAAGTGACGAGGTATACAGAATGAGGTCCTGAACAAAGGAGCTTCTGTCCTTGTGGAGCTTAGGACCCGGTGGCAGGTGGAAGTGTTCCGGTTCTTCATTGATGGAAGCTTTCTGCCAAAAAGGGACCTAAAATCTCTCCTCCTGGCTTTTAATGGAGGCTTTATTACATAGTTTTGATTGACTATATCACTGGTCATTGGCTCTAGCCGCTCTCCCCTCCTCAGAGGCCAGAGAGTGAAACTGAAAGTTCCAAGTGTCTATTCACACGCTTGGTCCCCCTGGCAAACGGCCCCTGTTCCCCTCCCTTTTTTTAAACTTTTTTATTTTTTAATGGGTTTCTTCACCTCTTTGAACATAAGAGAGTTCATTTAAAGTCTTTGTCTAATCATCCCAAGTTCTGGGCACCCTCAGGGATAGTTTCTAATTTTTTCCCCTGTGAATGGACTATGCCTTCCTGTTTATTGGTATACTTGGGGGAATTCTTTGTTGGACATTAGATATTTTTAATATTGTAATGTGCTAACTCTGAATATCAGGTTCTCTCCCCCAGGGACTCCTGCTGTTGTTATTGTTGAGGGCTCTTGTCTTTTTTTTTATTTAATGATTTTTCAAACTGTTTTTTTGAAAAGACAATTTTCATTGTCATGTGTGATCACTATAGTCTATTCCATTTTCTGGATGTCCAGCCAGTGACTTGACAAGGGATTTCCATAAGTGGTTGAATACAGTGAGAAAAGGAGAAAAGGAAAGGAAAAGAAAAGAAAAGAAAAAAGAAAAGATACGAATCTTTTCATCTCATTCAACAGAGGCTATGCTAAGAGGGAATGCTAATTCAGCCCAGTGGGATTGACACAGAGGTCACCTCTCTTGCTGACCTCTCAGGTAACCATCAGGCAGATTAAAACATATAGCTCTGAATTTTTGAGGACAAGGTCCTTATTGCTGACCCTGGTGCCTGCAAACCATTACAGGAATGTGGCTTGTCACCCCCACAGCTACCTGATACAGGGCTGGGAGATGTGGTATGATAGTTTCTATTCAAAAGGCTGAAATTTACCAGTCTCTTTCTTCACCAAGCACTCCCTTGGATGCCATAAGTGTTCAGTCTGATTCCAGAGTTGCAAAATAGTTGGTTCTGATAGTTCTTTTCAGCTGAATAGTTGTCTCTGTGGAGTGATGGATACTTGGAGAACCCAACTTCATCATCTGTCATGATACTGCTTCAAAATATACTAAATTTTGATCCAAAGATAACTACAGAAATAGAAAGAGTAGAAGACATCTCCCAAGTGGGAAAACAGCCCTAGCCCTTCTTATATTTTCTAGCAATTAGAAGGAAAAATGAGCTTTCTAAGGGTCAGAATCTCATGGAAAATATGAACAGCAACCTTCATAATATGAGTTGATCTAGTAAAGAAATTCAAAATGTGGGTGTTCATGAGTGGGAGAGGGGAAGAGTTAAAAGTATCTCCTATCAGGGAAGCCTGGTAACAGGTAAGAGATCTCTTATATTGGTGTAGTGCTCCAATATTTTAAACATTTTGCCTTGGTTCTTCAAAGCTAGAGGGGTACAAACTGAGGAAATATGATAGAGGATAGGAATAATAATTAGGATTACTGAGCAGAAACTATGCTCCAACACTGTTTTGGGCACTATATGTTCAACATCTTAGATACTCAACTCAATCAAATAAATTTGGTCTTATTTTGCCTCTGTGGTAAGCAGAATTTTAATATGGTCTCTAATATTCTTGCCTCCTGGTGCACACATGTTGTATAATCAATTCCTTTTGAGTGTGGATAGGGCCAGTGGACATCTCATATTCACTCTCATACATCTGTCACTCCCAAGATTGTATTTATGGAAAAAGAGATTTTGAAAGTGTAGTCAAAGTTTCCAATCAATTGCCTTTGAATGAAAAAATCATATAAGAGAAGATTATCCTGGGTGGGCCTGATATAATCAGGTAAAGTCGTAAAAGAGACAGCAGCAGCAAGCACTCTACTGCTGGCCTGAAGAAGTGAGCTGTGATGTGAGAGGCTGCAGCAAGGACCTGAGGATGGTTTCTAAGAGCTCTGAAAGAGCTAGCAAGAAGGTGATAACCTAAGTCATACTGAAAAAGAAATAGCTTCAAATGAAATCCCAGCCTCAGATACCTGTTTGATTTCAGTCTGGTGAGATTCTGAGCAGAAAATCCAGCCAAAATCCAAATTTCTGAACTCATGGAAAATGTGAGACAATGAATTGGTGTTGCTGTAAGTTGCTAATTTTGCAATAATTTATTACATAGCAGCAGAAAACTTATACATTCATTTTGTGTCCAAATCTACTCTATCATCTTGGGAGATCAGGATAAAGACAAATTTATTTACTCTAACTAAAAAGCAAGGGGGTGGTCCAGTCATCAAAACTCAGGTAACAAGGTTGGAGGAAGTCCAGGGCTAAGGTTGGCTCAAACTGAACCTGTAATTCTAGCCAGGGGCTCCTTAAACCTGCCATTTACTATAATCTTTAATTTTTAAATGAGGCAACTGCAACTCTTAATTCTGGTTAAATTAACTGGTGTTTTATTTATCTAAAAGTAGGAATGAAATCACCAGAAGAAAATGTGGACATTTTCTGTGATTGATACTGGTAAGTGGCAACAATTTCCTGCAGAGCTGTGAACTACTATTCTCACATGGATAGAAGATTTCCCTTCCCTGTAGAGACAGGAAATCCATGTCAGACCAAAGGGTAAAGCACAGAAAGTAGAAAAAGACTCCAGGAATAAACATCTAAATAATAAACTTTCCATCAGAAGACAATATTATATTCCAGATATACACTTGATTTTAGTTTGTCTCTTTTGGCTTGCATGGGTAATATTGAGTTTTTAAAAGTTTTTATATAATCAGATAATCTTAATGGCTAGTAAGAAATTTAATGTAAAAGGGAATTTTTTTTAACCTTTCTTTTTAAAAGAATAGCACTGGCTTGTTTCGCCCTGGATTGTCATATTAAAGAGAAAGTGTGACATGTCACAATTGAGGTGACTTTCATTCAAGAGTCCTCCAAGGTGACAATTCTTAAGGGCATTTGCCTTTTCATTTTCTAAGTGTTGATGAGACTCCACAAGGAAATACATAAATCAGGCACAAATACATTAATTTCTAAAGGGTGTTATTCTTTCTTATGACCTGAATGATTTTTCACCTGTGTGCCACAAAATATAATGATCCCATTTTTTTTAAAGTTGTCCTAATAAGTAATTTTATTTTTTTTAAGATTTTATTTATTTATTTGACAGACAGAGATCACAAGTAGGCAGAGAGGCAGGCAGAGAGAGAGAGAGAGGGGGAAGAAGGCTCCCTGTAGAGCAGAGAGCCCCATGTGGGGCTCGATCCCAGGACCCCGGGATCATGACCCGAGCCGAAGGCAGAGGCTTTAACCCACTGAGCCACCCAGGCGCCCCATATAATGATCCCATTTTTTTTTTAAAGGTTTTATTTATTTATTTGACAGAGAGAGAGAGATCACAAGCAGGCAGAGAGGCAGGCAGAGAGAGGAGGAAGCAGGCTCCCCGCTGAGCAGAGAGCCTGATGCGGGACTCGATCCCAGGACCCTGGGATCATGACCTGAGTCGAAGGCAGAGGCTTTAACCCACTGAGCCACCCAGGTGCCCTAATGATCCCATTTTTATAAAAAAAAAAAAAATCACTCCTGAAGATCTTGAGCAATTCAAAACTTGAATAGTTTGAGAGTAATTTTCACATAGAAATAAATGTAAGGTAGGTATTATGCTTTTTCTGAGCTTAAAAAAAGACTGAAAATGCAGTGCAGAGACACATTGCTGGGTGATTTATTTTGCAGCATGTTCTCTGTAATTTTTTTTTCATGAACCATGCCTGATACTCATTTTTCAGCATTTTTCAGCTTCTTTAATGTGCTTTTTTTTTTAATTTTTCTGAGAGTCATCTCTGACATTAACTGACAAACATGTTGTTGTGTTTTATTGTTTTATCTAGCTATGAACCCTTGGAGTGGGGGTCTGTTTTTCCACTCCCATGTTGAAACCACTACTTAATGAACATTTGAGTGATTATAGTTTATAACATTGTTTTAAATTGTATTTGTAGTTGATATTAAAATAAAAGCATCATAGTAAGTCACTCTCAGAAATTTCTGATGCGTAGAAAATTATGGAGATGACGATACTGACAAAGGACTGGAAGCGTTTCTGTTTCTATTTAAAGTTCTGTCTGTTGGAATGCCAGAAGTATGGCTTCAAATTCACCTTTTTTTTTTCTTTTTACATTTTGTACGCTATTCATCATTGTTCCCCTTTCCTGACTATAAGTTTTTAAAAAGCTAGAATGTATTCACTTACGTTGTGCTTACTGCTCCTTTGATGGTCACGGAACATTGTTTTCTCATCTAGTTGAATGTAACTAGTATTGATTGAGCTGTAGACTGGCTTCCCCCCACATTTGGCTCAGCCCCAAGGTACAAACTCATAACAGCAGTATTTACCCAACACTGCCCTTCCCAGATTCGATGTTTTATGGCTTATCATCTCACACTCTTCAGGTTGCCAAGGGCATCCTATCACTTGGAGCAGAATTCAAGTAAATGACTTATGACAGGAATTTCATATAATAGGGGAAAAGAAATAAGTCGAAAGGTTGCATTCTAACTGTGTTAGTGTGAATTCTTGACTCATTTTCTTGCATCCTGCAAAGACATTTATAGCCATGGGGTGAAAATAGAGGGGTTTTCTTGGATTGAAAATAGAAACAAAATGACAATTTTGTTTTTAAATCGCTATTTCCAGCCATTTTATCAAATACAGAAGAAGTAGATTCTCTTATATCTCTAGCAGCCATAAAGCAGTTTCATGGCCCAGAATGCTCTTTATGAAAACACATAATGTTAAGGCACTTAAAATCCGTTTTACCATGCAGAAAGTTTTATCCAGTAGGTTGCTTGCCATTTTTAAATGAGAAAGCTTTTACACCCAAAAATAATATGATACTGTATGTTAACTGTACTAGAATTAAAATAAAAACTTAATTAAAAATAAATGAGAAAGCTTTGATCTTTCACACTCAGCCACTTCTCCATAAGAATTTTATGGTTTTATTTAAATTCAGTTGGCTAACATACAGTGTAATATTAGTTTCAGGTGTACAGCATAATGATTCAACACTTCCATACATCACCTGGTGCTCATCACAAGGTCAATCCTTAATCCTCATCACCTGTTTAACCCATTCCCTGCCCCTACTCCACCTCCCCTCTGGTAACCATCAGTTTGTTCTCTATATTTAAGAGTCTATTTCCTGGTTTGCCTCTCTCTCTCTCTCTCTCTCTTTTCCCTTTGCCTATTTATTTTGTTTCTTAAATTCCACATATGAGTGAGGTCATATGGTATTTGTCTTTTTCTGACTGACATTTCCCTTAACATAATACTCTCTAGCTCCATCAGTGTCCTTGCAAATGGTAAGATTTTGTTCTTTTTTACAGATGAGTAATAGTCCTGTGTGTGTGTGTGTGTGTGTGTGTGTGTGTGTGTGTGTGATCTCTTCTTTAGTCATTTATCAGTAGATGAGCACTTGGACTTTTTCCATAATTTGACTATTATAAATAATACTATCAACATCAAGGTGCATGTAACCCTTTGAATAAGTATTTTTGGACCCTTTGGGTAAACACGTAGTAGTGCAGTTGCTGAGTCACAGGGTAGTTGCATTTTTAACTTTGTGAGGAACCTCCACACTGTTTTCCAGAGTGGCTGCACCAGTTTGCATTCCCACCAACAGTGTAAGAGTGTTCCCCTTTCTCTGAAATCTTGCCAACACTTGTTTCTTATATTGTTGATTTTAGCCATTCTGACAGGTGTGAGGTAGTATCTGACTACAGTTTTGATATCCATCTCCTTTCATTCTTCTGTATGTGGCTGTCCAGTTTTCCCAACACCATTTGTTGAAGAGACTGTCTTTCTTCCATCTGATATTCTTTCCTGCTTTGTCAAAGTTTTTTTTTTTATTTTTTTATTTGACAGACAGAGATCACAAGTAGACAGAGAGGCAGGCGGGGGAGGGGGGGAAACAGGCTCCCTGCTGAGCAGAGAGCCCGATGTGGGGCTTGATCCCAGTACCCTGGGATCATGATCTGAGCCGAAGGCAGAGACTTTAACCCACTGAGCCACCCAAGCACTCCCTGTCAAAGTTTAATTGAGGATACAGTTGTGGGTTCATTTCTGGGTTTTCTATTATCCATTGATCTTTGTGTCTGTTTTTGTGCAGTAATACTGTTTTGACCACTACAGCCTTGTAATATAACTTGAAGTCCAGAATTGTGGTGCTTCCAGCTTTGCTTTTCTTTTTCAAGATTGCTTTGGCTTTTCAGGGTCTTTTGTGGTACCATGCAAATTTTAGGATGGTTTTTTTTAGCTCTGTGAAAACTGTTATGGGTATTTTGATAGATTGCATTAAATGCTTATATTGGTTTAGGTAGCATAGACATTTTTACAATATTTATTCTTTCAACCTGTGAGCATAGAATGCATTTCTTTGCATTATCTTGAATTTCTTTCATCAGTGTTTTATTTTCAGAATAGAGGTCTTTCATCTCTTTGGTTAAGTTTATTCCTAGTTATCTTATTGTTTTTGATGCAATTGTAAATGAGATTGTTTTCTAAATTTCACTTTCTGCTACTTCATTATTAGTGTATAAAACTGCAACAGATTTCTATATATTGATTTTATATCTGTGACTTTACTGAATTCATTTATGAAATCTACAAGTTTTTTTGTGGAGCCTTTGAGTTTTCTATATATAGTATCATGTCATTTGCAAATAGTGAGTTTACTTCTTCCTTACCAGTTTGGATGACTTTTATTTCTTTTTGTAATCTAATTACTGTGGATAGGACTTCCAGTACTGTGCTGAATAAAAGTGGTGAGAGTGGACATCCATGTTTTCTTGTTCCTGACCTTTTCACCATTGAGGATGGTGTTGACTGTGGGTCTTTCATTTATGGGCTTTATTATGTTGAGATCTGTTCTCTTTAGATCTACTTTGTGGAGGGTTTTTATCATGAATGGTTGTACTTTGTCAAATGCTTTTTTTGCATCTACTGAAATGATCATATGCTTTTTTGTGTTTTTTTAATTTAATTTTATTTTTTCAGTGTTCCAAGATTTATTGTTTATGTACCACGCCCGGTGCTCCATGCAATACATGCTCTCCTTAATACCCACCACCAGGCTCACCCATCCCCCGACTCCCCTCTCCTCCAAAACCCTTAGTTTGTTTCTCAGAGTTCACAGTCCCTCATGGTTCATCTCTCCCTCTGCTTTCTCCCAATTCACTTTTCCTTTCCTTCTTCTAATGTCCTCCATGTTATTTCTTATGTTCCATAAGTAAGTGAAACCATTGACTTTCTCTGCTTGACTTATTTCACTCAGCATAATCTCTTCCAGTCCCACCCATGCTGATACAAATTTGGGTATTCATCCTTTCTGATGGAGGCATAATACTCCATTGTATATATGGGCCATATCTTCTTTATCCATTCATCTGTTAAAGGGCAACTTGGTTCTTTCCACAGTTTGGCGACCGTGGCCATTGCTGCTATGAACATTGGGGTACATATGGCCCTCTTTTCACCACATCTTTACCTTTGGGGTAAATATCTAGTAGTTCAATTGCAGGCTCATAACTCTATTTTTAATTTCTTAAGGAATCTCCACACTGTTTTCCAAAGTGGCTGCACCAACTTGCATTCCCACCAACAGTGTAAGAGGGTTCCCCTTTCTTTTCCTCTCCAAAACTTGTTGTTTCTTGTCTTATTAATTTTGGCCATTCTAAATGGAGTAATGTGGTATCTCAATGTGGTTTTGATTTGAATTTCCCTGATGGCTAATGATGAATATTTTTTCATGTGTCTGTTAGGCATTTGTATGTCTTCTTTGGAGAAATGTCTGTTTATGTCTCCTGCCCATTTTTTTAATGTGATTATCTGTTTTTTGGGGTGTTGAGTTTGAGTTCTTTATAGATCTTGGATATGAGCCCTTTGTCTGTAGTGTCATTTGTGAATATCTTCTCCCATTACGTGGGTTGCCTCTTTGTTTTGTTGACTGTTTCCTTTGCTGTGCAGAAGCTTTTGATCTTGATGAAGTCCCAAAAGTTCATTTTCACTTTTGTTTCCTTTGCCTTTGGAGACATTTCTTGAAAGAAGTTGCTGTGGCCAATGCTGAAGAGGTTACTGTCTATGTTCTCCTCTAGGATTCTGATAGATTCCTACCTCATGTTTTATCCATTTTGAGTTTATCTTTGTGTATGGTGGAAGAGAAAGGTCAAGTTTCATTCTTCTATACATAGCTGTCCAATTTTCCCAGTACCGTTTATTGAAGACTATCTTTTTTCCACTGGATGTTTTTCCTGGTTTGTCAAAGATTATTTGACCATAAAGTTGTGGGTCCATATCTGGACTCTCTACTCTGTTCCACTGGTCTATGTGTCTGTTTTTGTGAGGACCATGCTGTCTTGGTGATCACAGCTTTGTAGTAAAGCTTGAAATCAGGCAACGTGATGACCCCAGCTTAATCCTTACTTCTATTTTTGTATTCTTCTATTGATGTAACATATCACATTGATTGTTTTGGAAATATTAAACCATGCTTGCATCCTGATACTAAATCCCACTTGATTGTGATGTATAATTTCTTTTATTATATTGTTGGATTTGGCTTACTAGTATTTTGTTGAGGATTTTTGTGTCTATATTCATGAGGGGATAGAAGTCTTTTGTTAGGTATATGTTTCGTATATATTTTCTCTAAGATTTACCTATTCATTTTCTTAGAAGTGTCTTTTGATTAACAGAAGTTTTCCAATTTATCACTGTAATTTTTTTATAATTAGTCATTTCTGAGTTATGTCCAAGAAATATCTATTTGGCCACAGATATTCTCCTATTATTTTTCTTCTAAAGATGCTATAGTTTTAGGTTTTATGTTCTGTGATTCAATTTAAATTAATCTTTGTATACATGGTAATGTGGAGGCCAAATTTTATTTTATTTTTCCCTAGTGGATATCT
Source organism: Taxidea taxus jeffersonii (assembly GCA_003697995.1). Lineage (NCBI taxonomy): Eukaryota > Metazoa > Chordata > Mammalia > Carnivora > Mustelidae > Taxidea > Taxidea taxus. Next base: position 17,778 of record RCUC01120195.1, read on the forward strand.
ATCACTATTTATTGAAAAGATTTTCCTTTCCTCATTGAATTGCATTGGTGTCTTTGTGGAAAATCAGTTGACCTCATAAATGTAAATATATTTACATTTCTATTTCTGAATTATATATCCTGCACCATTGAACTAGTTGTTGATCCGAATGCTAATGTTAGACTGATGAGAATAACTTTGTAGTAGATCTTGAAATCAAGTAATGTAAGTCCTTTGTTCTTTATCAGTATTGTTTTATTTTGGCTATTCTGCATTCTTTGCATTTCCATATAAATTTTAAAATCATCTTGTTAAATTCTAAAGAAGGTCTACAAGGATTCTGATTGAAATTATGTTTAATATGTAGGTTAATTAGGGGATAACTAACATTAAATAATTTTGAGTGTTTCAGTCCATGAACATAACATTTCTGCATTTAGCTTTTGTTGTAGCTTTTTTTTATTGCAGTGCTTTGCACTTTTCAGTGTAGATGTCTTGCATATTTTCATTAAATTCTAATTTACTTCTAATTACTTTATAATTTTTATATTATTGTAAAGGAATTGAATTTTATCTCATTTTCTATTTTGCATTGCTAATAGTTAGAAATACAATTGGTATGTTATAACTAAACTTTGTATGCTAATTCACTTATTAGTTCTAAGAGTTTATAGATTCCTTAGTATTTTCAACCAAGGAAACAATCATGTTACCACTATATTTAGGAGTTTTACTTCTTACTTCCCAGACATTATTACTTTCATTTCTTTTTCTTTCCTTGTGCACTTGTTAGGACTTCCTGTGTGAATGTGAAATAGAAGTAGTAAAAGCAGGTATTCTTGCTGTATTCTCAAGTTTTGGGGAAAACATTTAATATTTCACCATTAACTACAATGTTGGATTTGGGTTTTTCTTAGATGCACTTTATCACATTGAAGAACATTCATCTTACTCTTAGCTTACTGGAGAGTTTCTATCATAAATGAGTAATAATTTTTGTTACCTAATTTCTTACATCTATCAAAATGATCATATCACCTTTTATACTTTTTAATCTACATTTTTAAAATGTTTATTGATATGCTAATCACATTAATTGATTTTAAAATATTAAACCGACCTTACATTTCTTGACTAACCCCATCTTATCATGCTGTATCCAGTTTTTTATTGCTGGATTAAATTTTATCAGATACACTTTTTAGAATATTTCCTCCCATTCTGTGGATTGTCTTCTCATTCTCTTGATGATGTCTTTCACAATGTGGAAATTTTTAATTTAATGAAGTCCAGCTTATCAGTTATTTCTTTCATACATCATGCCCTTGGTGGTGTAGCTAAAAAGTCATCACCAACCCACAATCATATTGATTTTTTTCTATGCTATTTTTCCAGGATTTTTATAGTTTTGTGTTTTACATTTAAGTCTGTAATCCCTTTTGAATTAATTTTTGTGAAAGATAGGAGGTCTGTCCTCTAGATTCATTTTTCGGAAAGTGGATTTCTTTGTTCCAGCTCCATTTGTCCAAAAGACTATCTTTCTTCCATTGAATAGCTTTTGATCTTTGTTAAAGGTAAGTTGACTATATCTCTCTGGGCCTATTCTGGGCTGTCTATTCTGTTCCACTGACCTATTTGTCTCTCCTTTCACCAATACCACACTGTCTTGATTATTGTAGCTTTATAGTAAGTCTTAAAGCTGGTAATATCAGTTCTTTGACTTTTTCTTTTTCAATATTACGTTGGCTATGTTGAGTCTTTTTCTCTATATATAAACTTTAGAATCAGTTTGTCAATATTCAATGAATAATTTGCTGGGTTTTGATTCAGACTGTATTGACTGTAGATTGAATCACAAGGAACTTACATCTTGACAATATTGAAGAGATATTTATTTAGTTATTCTTTGATTTCTTTCAATAGACTTTTGAGTTTTCTTCATACACAACTTGAATATATTTTGTTAGATTTGTACCAAAGTATTTCATTTTGGGGGGGTGCTAATGTAAAATGGTATTGTGTTACTAATTAAAAATTCCATTTGTTTATTACTGGTGTACAGGAAAACAATTGACTTTCGTATATTAACCTTGCGACCTTGCTATAATTGTATATTAATCCAGGAGCTTTTTTGGTCACTTCTCTCAGACTTTCTATATAGAAAACCATTTCATCTGTGAATAGACATTTTAATTCTTGCTTCCCAATATGTATGTCTTTGATCCCCTTTTCTTACCTTAGTACATTAACTAGGCCTTCCAGTAAGATGTTGGAAGGAGTGGTGAGAACAGACGTCATTGCCTTTTTCCTGATCTTAGAGGAAAAGGTTTTAGTTTCTCACCATTAAATATAATATAAACTGTGTATTTTTGTAGATATTCTTTATCAAGTTGAGAAAACACCTCTATTACTAGTTTGCTGAGAGTTTTAATCATGACTAAGTGTTGGATTTTTGTCAAATATGTATTTTTAAAATGCTTTTTTATAAGCATTATTTAATTGGATTTTTCCCTTTATTTTTCTTAATTTACATGTAATTGACATATACCATTATGTTAGTTTGAAGTACACAACATGATGATGCAATACTTGTATATGCTGTGAAATGATCACCACCATAAATTTAGTAAACATCTGTTACCATCCATAGTTAAAATCTATTTTCCTGTGATGAAACTTTTCAGATCTATTCTTTTAGCAACTTTCAAATATATAATAGATAATTATTAACTATAGACTTCATATTGTACATTATATCCCAGGACTTACTTTATAGCTGGGAGTTTATATTTTTCAACCCCCTACTTCCATTTTATCCATCCCCACCTTTCTCTTTCTGCCTCTGGTAACCACCAATCTATTGTCCATTAGTTCAGGCATTTTTTTCTTTCTTGTTTGTTTTCTTGGTTTTTGTCTTTTAATTTTTAGATTCCACATATAGTGAGATCATGCAATATTTTTCTTTCTGTGTCTGGCTTATTTCACTCAGCAAAATGCCTCAAATTCCATCCATATTGTTGCAATTGGCAAGACTTCCTTCTTCTGCATGGCTAAATAATACCCCATTTTCTGTGTATATATGTATGTGTGTGTGTATCCTATCCATGAACATGAAATATTTCTTCATTTACTTAGTTATTCCTTGATTTCCTTCATCAGACTTTTATAGTTTTCTTCATACAGATCTTGAACATATTTTGTTAGATTTGTACCTAAATATTTCATTTATGAGGGGGTGGGGGGCTCCACTTCTTACCCAGAAGCAAGAAAATGCATTTAGGCAGAAAGTTGGAGTGACCATGGAATGAATTTGGAGTTTAACTAATGTATTATGCTTTTCTCTAAGATTATACTCATGTGCTGCTTGCTGTTCAAAGCATGAAAAATGTTACCTTATACATTTTCCCACTTTTATAATTTTTACCAAGAGTTCAAGTACTGTGCCATTTATTTTCTTATTGCTGGAAGCAGAAGTTTTAGTGTGTATTCTTGTACATTATTCATTAATTAGACACACATTTCCTATGTCAAACACTGCTAGGATTCTGGAAACATAGAGCCCCCACCAAAAAAAATGACCTAACTCCATCCCTCATAGAGCTTATTCTTTGTGGATGACAAACAAGAAAATGATTGGACAGGTAAAGACATGATTTTAAAAATCTGTAAAGAAAAAAAGAACAATATGAAGGCAACTCAGGGTGTTGTGGGCTATTATGGTCGGTAAAATAATCAAGGTAGGCTTTTAAAAGAGTTTATATTTAAGTTAGTACTTAAAAGATGAGGAAATAGATATTTTAGGAAAAATTGTTTAGTCAAGAAACAATAGTTGCAGAGATTCTTTTTTTTTAATTTTTATTTAAATTCAATTAGACATCATTAATTTCAGATGTAGTGTTCAATAATTTATCAGTTGCTTTTAACAACCAGTGCTCATCACATGCCCTACTTAATATCCATTACTTGGCTACCCCGTCCCCAGCAACCCTCAGTTTGTGTTTTATAGTTAAGAGTCTCTAATTGTTTTTCTCCCTCTCTGATGATTTCTCTTTCAGTTTTCCCTCCCTTACTCTATGATCCTCTGAGCTATTTCTTATATTCCACATATGAGTGAAACCATATGATAGTTGTCTTTCTCTGTTTGACTTACTTTGCTCAGCATAAAACTCTCCAGTTCCATCCATGTCAAGGTAATTGGTAAATATTTATCCTTTCTGATAGCTGAGTAATATTCCATTCTGTGTCTCTCTGTGTATGTATGTGTATCTCTGTGTGTGTGTGTGTGTGTGTGTGTGTGTGTGTGACATCTTGTTTATACATTCATCTGTCAATGGACATTTCAGCTCTTTCCATAGTTTGGTTATTTTGGATATTTCTGCTATGAACATTGGGGTGCAGGTGTCCATTTGGATTACTACATTTGTATTTTTAGGATAAATACCTTGTAGTGCAATTTTTGGGTCATTTGCTCTATTTTTTAACTTCTTGAAGAATCTTCATACCGTTTTCCAGAGAGACTGCACCAGCTTGCATTCCCACCAACATTTTAAGAGGGTTCCCCTTTCTCTGCATCCTTGCCAACTATTTGTTGTTTCCTGTCTTGTTAATTTTAGCCATTCTGATGGGTATGAAATGGTATCTCATCATGGTTTTGATTTGTATTTCCCTGATGCCAAGGGATCATGTGGAGCATTTCCTCATGTGTCTGTTGGCCATTTGTATATCTTCTTTGCAGAGATGTCTGCTCATGTCTTCTGCCCATTTCAAATGGATTATTTGTTTTTTGGGTATTGAGTTTGAGAAGTTCCTTATAGATCTTGGATACTAGCCCTTTATCTGATATGTCATTTGCAAATATCATCTCCCATTCTGTAGTTGTCTTTTGTTATTGTTGATGACCATTTCCTTTGCTATACAGAAGTTTTTATCTTAATGAATTCCCAATAGTTCATGTTTGCTTTTGTTTCCTTTGACTTTGGAGACATGTCTAGCAAGAATTTGCTGCAGCTGAGGTCAAAGATGTTGCTGCCTGTGTTCTCCTTTAGGATTTTGACGGATTCCTGTTTAACATTTAGGTATTTCATCCATTTTGAGTTTATCTTTGCCTATGGAATAAGGAAATGGTCCAGTTTCATACTTCTATTTGTGGCTGTCCAATTTTCCCAGCACCATTTATTGAAGTGACTACCATTTTTCCATTGGATATTCTTTCCTGCTTAGTTGAAGATTCACTGGCCATAGAGGTTAGGTTCCATGCTGTCTTGATGATTACAGCTTTGTAATATAGCTTAAAGTCTGGCATTGTAATGCTACCAGATTGGTTTTCTTTTTCAACATTCTTCTGGCTATTCAGGATCTTTTCTGTTTCTGTACAAATTTTAGGATTATTTGTTCCAGCTCTGTGAAAGATGTTGATGGTATGTTGATAGAGATTACATTGAATAGCACCAAAGACACTTTAACAATATTTATTCTTTCAATCCATGAGCATGGAGTGTTTTCCCATTTCTTTTGTCTTAGTTTCTTTCATAAGTGTTCTGTAAATTTTAGAGTACTGACCCTTTACCTCTTTGGTCAGGTTTATTCCTAGGTATCTTATGGTTTTTGGTGCAATTGTAAATGGGATCAATTCCTTGATTTCTCTTTCTTCTGTCTCATTGTTAGTGTATAGAAATGCAACTGATTCCTGTGGATTGATTTTATAACCTGCAGCTGAATTAGTGAATTGCTATATGAGTTCTAGTAATTGAGGGTGGAGGTTTTGGTTTTTTTTTTTTTTTTTTGCATTTTTCACATAAAGTATCATGTCATCTATGTAAAGTGAGAATTTGACTTTTTCTTTGCCAATCTGAATACCTTTTATTTCTTTTTGTTTTCTGATTGTTGAAGCTAGGATTTCTAGTACTATATTGAGCAACAGTGCTGAGAGTGGCCATCCCTGTTGTGTTTCTGACCTTAGGGAAAAGCTCTCAGTTTTTCCCCATTGAGAATGATATTAGCTGTGGGCTTTCCATAGATGGCTTTTGTGATATTGAGATATGGTACCTTTATCCTTATACTATGGAGAATTTTAATCAAGAAAGGATTCTGGGGACTCCTGGGTGGCTCAGTTGGTTAAGCAGCTGCCTTCAGCTCAGGTCATGATCCCAGCGTCCTGGGATCGAGTCCCGCATCGGGCTCCTTGCTCAGCAGGGAGCCTGCTTCTCACTCTGCCTTTGCCTGCCATTCTGTCTGCCTGTGCTCACTCTCTCTGACAAATAAATAATCTTTAAAAAAAAAAAGAAAGGATTCAGTATTTTGTCAAATGCTCTTCTGCATCAATTGAGAAGATCATAAGGTTCTTGTCCTTTCTTTTATTAATGTGATGTATCACGTTGATTGATTTGTGAATGTTGAACCACCCTAGTTGCACAGATTCTTAAGTAAGAAAGGACCTAGAATTTGGAGAAACAGAATCATGCCCTGATTCTTTTTTCATATGTTGATCTGTTAACAACAATAATTTCTTGTTAATACTCATTTTTTAAAAGAATTTTCCTTTTGGGTGTTCCCTTTTGCCTCCTATAAGTCAGTTTGATAGCACCCTTGGTGATATTATCTTTTGGTTTTGCGTGACCTCTCTTGCTTCTTCATTTCTGGGCACTAATTATAATAACCTTTGGTTTGTAAAGACTATAAATGAGAAGTGCCTGATAGAAATGTTTATGTGTGCACATGTGCATGCTTTTATTACTGCCCATGATGGTATTATTCATTCTGGGTTGTGAAAACACAGAGAATAGGGGGATGTTGGCAGAGCTGACCTTAAAAAAAGACAGTTATAAAGGACCTTAAGGGATGCTACAAGGCTCTGGTTCTAAATTATTCCTGTTAGAATGACTTCAATCAGAAAGTGAAGAATATTCATGGATATTCATAATATATTTTGGATCTGAAATCATAGATCTTTCAGGATAAAGTCCTAGGTTTTACCTATTATTTCCTTATTTGCACTTTCTTTATCTTTGAGATAATCCTTTGGGTCTGGGAACATTTTGAGGTTCTCATTGAAATGCAAATACCTTTGGAAGGTATAACCTATTAAATCATTTTTAACCAGCTAGCAGGGATTATTTCCTTACCTGTAATGCACTGAAGGAGCAGGGCCAATAGGAAAGAGACATATTCCTAAGGAAGTAGAGGCCTCTGAAAGATGAATGGGAAGGATGAAGACAAATATCTCACTTAAAGAGGTACATTAATATTAAAGCTATTGTTGAGTTGCTGTGAAATTTGATGAGAAAACATTCATGAAACACTGAGCCTATAGCCTGGCATATTGGAGATGCTCAGCAGATGGATACAATTTATTGACTCTTTAGACTGTTCAAGAGAAAGATTAAAATGCATTAGGCAAGCAAATTCTAGATAAATGATGATAATATTAAGGCAAATGAGTGAGATGGCATAACCTTTTGGTTCTATTTTTCTTTGGTATTATCAAAGTAACTTTGGAAAATGATAAATACCTGGCACAACTTTTAAATTTAATGTAAAATTTCCATCATGTGCTAATCATCATAAAATTAGTAATTTATATTATAGTTCAATTTAAAACTTAAGATACATGGGCCCCTGGGTGACTCAGTTGGTTAAGTGTTCAACTCTTTGGTTTTGGCTCAAGTCATGATCTCCAGTTCATGAGATTGAGTCCCATGTCAGGCTCTATGCTCAGTATGTAGTCTGCTTGCGATTCTTTCCTCCTCTTGCTTCCTTCCCCTCTGCTCCTCCTCCACTGCTCACCCTCACTCTCATTATCTTTCTAAAATAAATAAATAAATGAAATATTTAAAATTTAAAATGCAAATGTTATATCACTTTTAAAATGTGTCACATATAATCTAGATACCATATGACTTAATATTCACTATTATCTGTAAAGTACATACACAAACTTTTTTTATCCAATCTTCTGAGATATAATTGACATATAATATTGTCCAAATTAAAGGTGGACAATGTGTTGATTTGACAAACTTATGTTCATATAACTACCATTTTTTTGTGTGTGGCAAGAATTTGCAATTTTAGCAACTTTCAAGTATATAATTATAATACAGTATCAGTAACTATAATCACCATGATGTATCTTAGATCTTCAGAACCTATTCATCTTATAAATGGAAGTTTGTACTGTGATGAGCATCTCCCCATTTCTCCCACCCCAATCCCATCATAATCACTGTTCTATTCTGTTGCTATGCCTTCAGGTTTTTAGATTTCTGCTATACGTGAGATCATAGAGTATTCATCTTTCTCTGTCTGACTTATTCACTTAGCATAATGTCCTCAAGATCCACCCATGTTGTTGCAAATAGCAGAATTCCCTTTTTTTCATGTGACTGAATAAGATTCCATTGTATGTGTACACCACATCTTCTATATTCATTCATGCATTGATGGACCCTAAGGTTGTTTTGTTATCTTGGCTGATGAGAATAATACCACAGTGAACATGGCAGTACAGGTATCTCTTTGAGATCTTGTTTCCATTTCCTTTGGGTATATACCAAGAAGTGAGATTGCTGAATCATATGGTAGTTTGTGTGTTTTGTTTTTTTTAATTTTTAAGGAAACTGCATACTATTTTCCACAATGTCTGCACTGATTTGCAGTCTCACCAATGGTGCACAAGCATTCTCTTTTTTCCATGTCTTCATCAATGTGTGTTACTGCTTGTCTTTTTGATGGAAGCCATTCTTACAGGTGTGAAGTGATATCTCATGGCAGTCTTGATTTGCTTTTCTCTGATGATTCACAAACTGCCTTTAACAGAAGGAAATTTTATATTGTTCAATTACTATCTTAAAATTATAGTTATTCTACTTTCCCTATAAACTTTATTATATGGTAACTAATGACTTATTTTTGCTTGATAATCCCTTACTCAGCTTATCACAGTACTCTGCAAAAAATTTCTGTATATAAATTAAAAATAATTTATAATTTATTTCAAATAGCCTTGAAGATCTAAGCAGTTTTCCTGGATTGAATTGCTACTGTAATTATTAGTTATAAACAAGTAATCAACATATACATGTATTTGAATAAATAATTAGCAAAAAACAAAAGTACTTCTTTAATTAAAAAAATATCTGTTCTGAAACTGGATGGTACTTTTAACAATTTGTTCATATTATTAAAAGTAAATATTAATTATTGCTAGAATAGACAGAGTCCAGCATTGGTTCTGTACTTGTTTTTCATTTTTAGTAGCAAAACTTTGCTTGAATGGATGGAAATAAAGTGATTTTGTTACGGCAATTTTACTCAATTCTTTGAATTCCTTCTTAGTTATATGACCCAAATTGCATAGTAATCAATCACCAAAAATTATTTTTAATGACTTATGGATTGAAATTTCCACAGGTCCTTTTTCAAATTTGATGAAAGTAAGAATTTTACATGTTCTTCAAACAAAAGATTTATAACCCACTCATTAGTCATTCACTTTTCTAAATACCTGCTTCTATATTTCAAATTGTCCTTTAGATTGGAATCAGGGATAAAACCAAGATGTCTTTCTTGGGAAAACTGGGAGAAACTTAATAAGGTCAGGCCCACTGGATTAGCTGGTTTAATAAAGCGCCCTTTACTGGCTTGCCAATAACACATAACCCCAACTCCCAACCCGCTGCCTAGACTGTACTTAGCATTTGCCATGGGCAGAAAAATGTGTCCTCATCTCCCAAAAGACGTCCATGCCCTAAACCCTGGAACCTGTAAATATGTTTCCTTATGTGGCAAAGAGATCATTAAAATTGCAGATGAGATTAAGGTAACTAATAAACTGCCTTAAAAAAGGGAGAGTATCCTGGATTATCTAGGTGACCCAGTGCAATCACAAGTGGGAGAGGGAGGCAGGAGAGTCAGTGTCAGAGAGATGCCAACTGGAAAGGATTTAACCTGCCCTTGCTAGCTTTGAAAGTGGAGGAAGGAGCCCATGAACCAAGGAATGTAATGCCTCTAGTACCCGGAAAAGGCAGTCTCCCCTGGAACTTCTGGAAAGGGACACAGCTTTGGTATTAGCCCCAGTGAGACCTGTACTGGATTTTTAACCTAAAAAATAACTGTAAGATAAATTTGTGTTATTTTAAGCAACTAAGCTTGTAGTAATTTCTTCCTGGAACAATAGACAACTGATACCATAAGTCAGGTCCTTCTAGAAAGTACATTTGATCTGTATGAGTTTGAAGGGGGTGGTCACTGACCAATATCAAGCCTCCAGTGATTCTGCCAGTTCCTTCCTGTAGCCACTTGTCAGCTGCTTAATCTGGGCAGGCAGGGCTACCCCAGGTTTCTTAAAGCAAATTCCTTCCACTCTTTCAGGATGATGTCTCTATTGGTTTATTTTACAGAAACGGTATGCTCGAACAGGATGTTAAAATAGATTTCCCCTAATACATTTGACTAGAATTCTCAATCTTGGTCCAGTCAATGTTCTATCACTTAGGATTTATTGACAGAGAGATATGAAACATGTGCCCAAATCCAAACAGGTTCTCAGGTTTGGGCTGAGACTTCTATCTTTGAGCAGTGAGTTATGGAGCTGCCACATGTGAATGGCAATATATCTGTTCTGACCTTTGAGCAGATTTCATTGTGGAAAACGTCATTCCCCAGCTTTGTCCTTGACTGTGTCACATGGAAGAATTATGTGGTATCCACCAAGGAAACATCTACTTCTGATGCCTTTAATGGAATTTAACCTAAAGTTTGTTTCATGAAGAATGGGCTCCTGTTGAGGTAGGAGTCCTGACTTATGGTTCTATTACTCCTCAGCTATAATATTAGTAAAGGTACAAAAGTGTGAAAGCCAAAATAAAAACCAAACCTATCTTTCTGTGTCTGACTCTAATGACATTTTATTTTAGAATTCTGCAGATAGTCTGGAGATTTGGGGAGGGAGGGATTGGGCAGAATGTTCTGATGTTGAATCACTATAGAAAAGGCCATTGTTACTCTTACATGTTAATAGAGTGTAGCTGAAATGTAGTTATTAAGAATCCACGTTCATCTTAGGGATAATATGCACACATATATGTGTGTATATATCTACACATGATTTCCTATTACTTTAAATGGGCTATATATAATCATTTTATGTATGCATACTATTCTACTCATATAATCTTCTATATGTGTGTGCATCTGTGGTATGCATATATGTATGTGTGTGTTTGTATGTATGCATATATACTGATAGGCACTCTGTAATTAGTTAATTCGATGAATGAATGAGCCTTAGGTTTCATCTGGTTCAAGTCTTCATTTTACAAATGAAGGAGACAATTCTCTACATGAGTGGAGGGGGTAGAGTCCTTAAGGCATCAGACAGTTAACACTTTTGCTTAGTTCAAAGTAATCTTAGATATTTGTAGTGGGAATAGAATTGGCATTAATATCAGAGATATCAGCTGCCCTTTACAAGCTGTTACATCTTGAGAGAGTTAATCTCTCCAAGACCAAGTTCCTTTTTAGTAGAATGAGAACAACTGTACATATGTCTCTGGAATGTTGTGACCATTAAAAGATAAAATGCATTTAAGAGCTAATATTTTCTGCTGTGTTCTAAATAACTGTTAGTTTTCCCTTAAGCCTTGCTATTTCTTGGTGTAGTTTTGTAAGAGACACAGAGGGCCAAAGAAGCCCCAAGGGGAATTAAAATATGACTGAAGAACCAGGTGTTGGCAAGGAACAAAGACAACAAACCGTGACTACTTTCATTCATTTTACTTATAGTCAATTCATAAAATGATGAAAAGCAGAGACAACAGTGAGATCTCTGAGTTACTGAGATTAAGAATTTGTAGCCTGATCAAACAGGACAATTTGCATCTTACCATAATGCAGATAAGGTACAGTTTCCTGCTTGAAACTATGTATTCATTGTAACTTCTCGATGCTGACAATATGAATTCATATATGGATACTACTAGAAACCAGGCTTTGAAGAAATGACAACATCATATAAAATGATAAGCCGTGGAAGGCTGGGGGCGTTCTAAGGAAGCATGACCAAGTCATAGTGAAGAAAGTTAGTATATGTTGCAGCTACTGAACTATCAACTTTATATAGTTCGTGAGGGGATCTGTAAGTCTTTTGATTGTGTGCTGTATTGAATTTATGCCCAAGTTCACACCAGAAAGCATATTATAATGCAGTGATGGGGAAGAGCTGTTGCTCAAGTGTTTGAATATCTTACGAATCCCTGTGTTGCTTCCATGCTTCCTATGTAGAGGAAGTTATTTTCAGAAACATTAAATATTTCTGTATTACAAGTACTTGAAATTAGTGTCAGAATCATTATTTGGATGCAGTTTTCCTTGAGAACACCTGTTGAAGTAGGATTTTATAATTTTTTGTACTTATGCGTTCATTGCCATTGCTTCTTCTATGGTATAAGATTAATAATAGTAGTTTCATTTCTACCTCTTTATTTCTTACATCCTGTATTTGGCCATAAATAGATTCTCAAATGCTTACTGAATAATGAATTATTCTTCTTCCTAATGGGATGTATGTTTTACTTGTCTCTGTATCCAGTATCTGGCTTCATACCTTCTGCTTGATTGATTGTCTTAGTCTATCTAAGCATCTCTCTTTATCTATCTCCCACCTACCTATTTTGATATGGTGTCTGAATAGCACCAGCAATCCACTCGCCACTTGCTGGGCCTGCCATGTATTATCCTACTGAGCCTGGATGCTTTACACATCAGATACCCAAAGAATAATCATACCTATGATGGTCTGAGATCACTAGTTTTCCTTTAAAGGCTGACTCACAAAAGTGCTAAAGACTAGAAAATTTCAAATGATGTTATCTGTTGTCTCAGAATTTAGTAGCTGTTGAACGTATGATATGGTTTGAAAAAATTTTGTATGACTTGCTCAGGCTCCAGAAATATGTGAAATGCATACTGATCACATTAATGGTCCGAACATAGAGAATTATTTCTAAGAGACTTTTTTCCAGTCAGATACTAATGTGATTTTATAAAAGGATTCTACATAAACCAGAAAGTGGCCTTAAAAACTCATATACATTATGACTGCCTAGTCCTAGTAACAATATGAGTTATGAGTAATAATATGAGCAACAATATGAGGGTAACAATACAGAAAACATCAGTAAGACACCAGTACTGCTATGTAAAAACATAATGAAAAAATTAAGCTTTTGAACTGATAGGATATTCGTCTGCTATGGACTGAATTGCATCTCCCAAATTACGGTGAAGTTCTAACCCTCAATATAACTCTATTTGAAGTAGGGCCATAGGGCTATAATAAAAATTAAATAGGGTAAGGTCCTGATATGATTG
>RCUC01120200.1:0-17004 GCA_003697995.1 Taxidea taxus jeffersonii
TATTTGTTTTCTAAAAACAAGATGAATTCAAAAACCACTTTACCATAAGAATTTTAGTAATAGAATTTTTCATCTTTTCCATATGGCAGAGCACTGAAAATCCAAATTGTAAAAATACACAGAATGGCACATTCTGTCATGCCTTTTGTTGAATTTCTTTATTTATTTTTTAGTTTGTTTTTCCATTTGCCCAAGACTTTCAGTTGTTTTAGCCTCTGGGAAATATCCTTACATTATAAAACCCACATACAATTTAGAATGATTGACAGATTCTGATGATGAGGGATCAAATCTGGACCAGTGGGGGCATATATGTCAATAATGATGCACAAATGCATCCCAGACACTCATAAAACTCTTCTATATATGTCTTACTAGATACACATTTTGCATCGATGCCTAATTTGCTTAAATCTGGGAAAATATCTCATACACTTTAAAGAGTAAATAATGAAGTGAAACTGAAAGGGTAAAATGCATTGACTGAAGAAGCACAGCTGATGATACGAAGATGTGTTCCCCTGAAAGCAAATAAAACAATAGAAGAGTCTCCCAATACTTCTTGAAAGATAGTGTAATCAATAATAGAAAACTTTGTACCACTGAGGGAGAATGGAAGGAATTAAATAAGAGCAGAATAGAATATGAACAGAAGTAATAAGCTTTTTTCTGAGGTTATCAGGAAGGAAGTTGCAGATAAGATGTCAGAACTGAAAACAAGGCTTCACAGAAGCTGCATGAATATTTCTTTAAAATAAGCACGTGCCGGGGCGCCTAGGTGGCTCAGAGGGTTAAGGCCTCTGCCTTAGGCTCGGGTCATGATCCCAGGAACCTGGGATCGAGCCCCCCATCGGTCTCTCTGCTCCGCGGGGAGCCTGCTCCCTCCTCTCTCTCTCTCTCTGCCTGCCTCTCTGACTGCGTGTGATCTCTGTCTGTCAAATAAATAAATAAGTAAAAATCTTTTTTAAAAAATAAAATAAATAAAATAAACACGTGTGGGTGAAGTCAAATACCGGTGGACACAATGAGGGTTCTTGATCATAAAATACATGAATAGACGTCAAACACAGTTGTAAGGAAAGCTTGAATGCAGAATGGTTTTGAGTTGGTAAAGTAAGAGCTCACATCCTTAATTGGTGTGAATATTGACAAAGTATTTCATACTATGGTAATTACAAGGTAGAGCTGAATAGAGGATGCACAGAATAGTGCAAAGTTGGATGTCACATTTTTTTTTCTCATTTAGAACTCACTTTTCTCTTTTACTTTCCTCTAAAAATTTCTATGAATATTTTCCTATTTTTAATATAACCTTGTAGTCCTTTACTGTGAGCCTCAAGTACTTTATAAATCACCAATGCTGGCCAGTTAGCGTTTGCACACAGGCATGGCTTCAGGGGGTATGGGCTGTGCAATCGCCCAGGGCTGGCACTTGGAAGGGCCCCACGCTCACTTTCATGCTCTACTGTTGTGGACTTGATAATTCCTAATAATTTTTAAATAAATGGGCCCTCTTTTCATTTTTCACTGAGCAGTGCAAATTATGCTGCTAGTTTTGCATGCATCCCCTTAAAGTTGAAAATCGGTTCTGCTCTTTTCTTCCACTTCACGGAGACGCATTTCAGGGAGATTCCATTGCCAGTGTAACTTTCTTTAGAGTAGATTGCTATCACTTTTTTCTCATCTCCTCTAGGTGGAAAATTTCTGAGGGATATTCTAAATTGTCTAGAGATGTGGCATTATCTGGTTATTATTATTGCCTAAGGATTCCTCCTTATTGTTTTTTTTTCAAGGATTTTATTGCTATATATTAAGTTAGAGGACTCAGGGCAACATAGATTTCTGAGGAAATGATGGGCATAATGTTCTTAGGATTTTGTGGGGCACTCATTGGGAGACATAGAGGAAGAATTTGGTGAAATGGTCTGGGTTTAGGAGACTGGCTTAGGATGGACGTCATCAGTCTTTATGATTCACATGAAGCCATGGCTGTGGATGCCAGCTGTAAGAATGAGTGCACCAGGCCAGATACCTGGGATATGCTGACGTCAAGGGTCACAATGAGAAGCCCACACTAGACAAATAGAACAAGAAAGGGGTGGACTGTTCCTCCACTTCTGCAAGACATTTACCCTATTTCCCATACATTCCCCACATTTTTGGCCAAGACCTTTTTTTACATTAAAGATCATGCCCAAATACCACTCTTTCGGTACTTTATTCTCTGATATTCAGACAGGGTTATCACTCTTCTAATATCCCTAGAACTTTCTTTCTTCTTCTCTTTCATCAAATAGTTTTTCTTTTCATTGGAGTTTCCTGTGCTTTCCCACTTTCCTACTGTGTTATAGATGGCTTTTATGAAAAATCCTTGCCTAAATATCTTCATATCTCTATCAGTCCAATGTGCATATAAGTATGCCTATGAATATGTGTGGAATGAAGAATAAATTGCTAGATTTGAGCTGAGTCTAGCCGGCTATGCAGAGCAGCTGGTGGCCCTGGACTAGCCTGTGAGTGCCTCCTGGCATTCCAGTCCAAGGCCTGCAGAGGCCATTCCCATTCAGGGATGTCATCACTGGAGCAGGCACACTGAGGTCTGGACCCTATCAGAATGTCAATGCCAAGTGGAGATGCATGTCTTTCTCCCTCACACTTAGGTCCAGGTAGTTTCCAGGTACAAGTAGTCTTGCCTGCCACAAATTCCCCTGCACTCTGCAGTATACTTCCCTGTCTTCTAGGACCTCTAGAGTGAAGCTCCTTGTGAATGGGATTCTAACTTGGTTGGACCATGGAGCAGAATGCAGCATATAGCAATAACAAAGCAGATTGTTAGACAGATTCAGCAGCAGGTCCAGGGGCATCCATTAGTGGTACAAGTCAGCGTTAATCACTGGCCTGTTAATCACATCAACTGGCCAAACTAACATAGTCCAAATGATCCCTTGCAGACAAGTGACACCATCACACAAGAACTTATGTCTGGGACACAGAATCTGTAGCAGATTTTGTTGGATCTGTAGAGATAAATCCAGCTCTGGGACAGGGACAGAGAACAAACGTTGCAGGTGCAGGGCCAACAGGACCCCACTCAGCAGATCATCATTCAGCAACCACAGGCAGCTTGCAATATCAGCCAGACACAAACATGGCTGCAGATCTCTGTCCAGGAGCAGCATGTAGCACAGACTGTTGAAGGGCAGACCATCCTCTATCAGCCAGTTGATGCAGATGGCTTCACTCTCTAGAAAGGCAAGACCACCGTCTCAGCAGCCAGATTGACAGAGGCACGGACTGTTCAGACAGAGGCCAATACCAACAAACCAGCAGTGGGCAAGGGCCTGCCATCATAAGTCTACCAGTGGCAGACAACGTGATAAGTTCAGGAGGGACGGTAATTAATGATGGTGCCTGGAGGTGGCTCTGTGCCTGCTATCCAAGAAATCCCTCTGCCTGGGACGGAGATGCTTGATGAAGAGCCTCTTTATGTGAATGGCAAACTGCCCATCATCTTTGTAAGAGGAGGCAAGCCCGGGATAATCTAGAGGGAGAAGGGACATTCCAAAGGAAGTACCTGCATGAGGCATGCCATAGCACAGAAGTGTGGTGAAAACAGGCAGGATGATTATTTTCTCCAAAGAAAAAGGATTGTCCACCACCTGCAGGAGCCACACCAAATAAATTTTTAAAAAAGCAATGGTACAGACCATCCAAGTGTTCTCACCCCAGGGATACTCAAAACCACATTCTGCCCTTTCGAACGGAGCAGAGACCATTTAGTTTTTAAGAGCGGTCGCAGTATTATAATTGCAGCAACGTCTGGCAAATTGAAATGGCAAACTTTTGTCTCACTCCTTCAGTCCAGACCTATTGCAGACTTCGGATAACATTGACATTTCACAGATTAGGATGAATCAAGGGACCCATGCCAGCTCAGCAGTACCACATGAGGACTTATGTTGACAGGGAAAGCAGTCCACCCAATTCAACAGGAAAGAACCTTCTCAACCTAAACTGTAATCAGGGAAGTCATAGCCCACTCATTCCCACAGGAATTTGGTTAAACAGCATCTGTCATTTTGACTAATGGAACAGCCATGTTATATTCATGGATGGCTTCCAGACACAGAAATTCAATATTGTTACTTGGAAAAAATAAATTCTCAGAGATTATAAATACTTACATACATTACCTACATACATACATTACATACATACACGCATACGTACTTACATACGTATATTGTTTAACAAAGATTCTCAAAGACTGCTCTGAGAAACAGTAGTTCAGAATATGTTAAGAATTGTTAATGTCTGGCAGAAGGGGTCCTATGATCATTATGGTAGTGTATATATATATATATATATATATATATATATATATATATAGAAAGTATGTAGTGTAGAAATCTTGTAGGATTTATCAGACCCTCCAGTGTTTTTAAGTTTTGTGACTATCTAAGAGAGAGGTACAGTGCGTGATACCTTCCAAAATTATTTGATGTAAAATCAGCTTATTTGTTTCCAGCATCTAATTGAACCAACTTTTCTGTGAAACATACTTTAGGGACACATGGGTGGCTCGGTTGGCTGGGTCCAGAGTCCTGGATGGAGTCCCACATCTGGCTCTTCTCCCTCTGCTTCTCCCTCTGACTCCCTCTCCTCTCAAGGTCTCTCTCTCACTCTCCCTCTTAAATAAATAAATAAAATATTTAAAAATAAAAAAAGAAATACAATTTAAAGAATATCAACTTAAAATTTAATAATTTCTTTCTTATGAAATAAAACTTATGCAATTTGCTCAGATACACATGAAAAAAGTAACATTTTAAAAATAGTGTAATATTTGATGAAAATAAATATAGTGATATTTGATTTGATTTCTCTATATTACTGGTATTTTCACTATATTAATAATATATACTTGGAATATTGTGGCTACTGGTTATTGCGGTTTCATATTTGTATCTCTGAAATAATAAGTTTGATAAAGAAGATGTGATATTATATATAATATATATATGTATTTTATACACACACACATACACACACACAATGGAATATTATGTAGCCATCAAAAGAAATGAAATCTTGTCATTTGCAATAATGTGGATGGTACTAGAGGGTATTATGCTGAGTGAAATAAGTCAATCAGAGAAAGAAAATTATCATATGATCTCCCTGATATGAGGAATTGGAGAGGCAAAGTGGGGCGTTTGGGGGTAGGGAAGGAAAAAAATGAAACATGATGGGATCGGGAGGGAGACAAACTGTAAGAGACTCTTAATCTCACAAAACAAACTGAGGGTTGTGGGGGGAAGGGAGGTAGGGAGAGAGTGGTTGGGTTATGGACGTTGGGGAGGGTATGTGCTATGGTGAGTACTGGGAAGTGTGTAAGCCTGATGATTCATAGACCTGTACCCCCAGGGGTTAATAATACATTATATGTTAATTAAAAAAAAGAAAGAAAGAGGGGCACCTGGGTGGCTCAGTGGGTTAAAGCCTCCACCTTCGGCTCAGGTCATGATCCCAGGGTCCTGGGATCAAACCCCACCCCGGGCTCTCTGCTCAGTGGGGTGCCTTCTTCCCTTCTCTCTCTCTGCCTGCCTCTCTGCTTACTTGTGATCTCTGTCAAATAAATTAATTAATTAATTTTTTAAAAAAGAGAAAAAGAAAAAAAAAAGAGTTCATACTTTTTTTCAATTCTCTCCCACTTAAGCTGATCATCTTTTACATACTGCTATCCATATTAACCCAAGAAGAGAGGAATACACTTTCACTGTGGATATTTGCAATGCTTAGTGTGGAGATTACTAAATAAATAGGTATATAAACTTTAAAAAAAAAAACAGATAAAAATAGCACGTATTGGCAAAGCTGTGGAGAAAAAGGAACCCTTTTAAACTGTTGGTAGGAACGTAAATTGGCTTAGCTTATGGAAAACAGCATGGAGTTTCCTCAAAAATTAAAAATATAACTACCATGTTATCAAGTATTCCCACTTCAAGTTAGTATCTTGAAGAGATATATACACTCCCATGTTCATCAGCATTATTTATAATAGCCAAGATATGGAAATGACCTAAATGCCCATTGCCTCATCTGTTAATTAGCAGGTGAAGAGAGAGCAAATGTGAAGTTTATTTCCACCTTTTAGGGCCAATATCAAATGTTGGTAATTAGATGTGGTTCCAAAGAACCCCAAAAGTCTCATAAATCTTACCAATCCAGTAAATAACTTTCTTTTCCAGAAAATAACCACAAAGGAGAAGTAGAAGGAATGTAGAGTATTTGTACTCTAACTTCCTCTTTCCAGTAGGGTGGAGAGAAAGTCTTTTCTCCTATGTGGAAATATAAATATGGTAGAATAAGCATTCCACTCAACATTAAGCATTATTAAAACTGTAGTCTTCAGGGTCACTCAAATCTCTATTCTTCTTCAAGTCAGTTACTATATATAATTTTTTTTCCTTATTGGCACTTATAAGCATCTTATATATAAGTTTTAGTGTTTCTTTTTTAATATTCTTTCTTTGCTTCCACATCTTTCTTCTAATTTCCTCCCACTTTCCTCCAATCTCATATATCCATTAAATTTCAGTCTTATTAATTCTCTTACCTTTCATTCTTTTCTGCTGCCAGTATTTACTGAAATTTTTCATCTTATGGAATATATAGAAAATAAAATAAATATTTTTGAGCCATTAGGTTAAAAAATTGCTTAACCCCAAAGATAACAGTTTTAGTGGCTACAACTGCCTTAAGCCCAACATCCACCTTGAAGGCTGAAATAATCAGTAATTTGGTACCCTTCTAATGCATTATTAGCACACTTGTTTCCAATGACAAACTAATTGGTGAATTTGGTCACATTTTATCATGGATTAATCTCATTGAAATCTTCATATATCATCTACATGCTATCAGTTTCCAAATCTACATCCTGAGACACAAACTTTCTTTAGAGTTGCAGATCTATTCATACAAACAATATTAAATGTTAGATGTCCACTTAGATGTCTATCAATAATCTCAAATTTAACCAAAACCAAAAATTTCCCCCAAAACCTCTCTCACCTACTTTGACTAAGCTAGAGTTTCTTAATCTCAACACCATTGACACTTCGTTCCAGAAAATTCTTTGTTGTGGGAAGCTATCCTGTGCATTGTAGAATGCAGAGACCAATCTGACTTCTATCCTAGATGTTAGTAGCATCACCCTCAGTCATATCAACACAATATTGTCAATATCACCAGGTATGGAGAAGGCAAATTAACTCCCAATTAAGAACCACTTCATTAAAGTGGCCATATCAAAAAAACAAAAGTCATTTTAGAGTCCTCTATTTATATTATGCCCATTATTTTTTTCCCATTTTATTTCTTTTCAGAGTTCCAGCATTCATTGTTTATGCACCATACCCAGTGCTCCATGCAACACATCAGCACATGCCCTCCATAATACCCACCACCAGGCTCACACAACCCCCCCACTCCTCTCCCTTCCCAAATCCTCAAAGTCCACAGTCTCTCATGGTTTCTCCCCCTCCAATTTGTGAGTAATAATTAATTCATTCAACAATTGTTTTAGTCTTCACTGACACTAAATTGTTTAAGACTTTTGTCATCTCCTGTTGGACTGTTTCAGTTGTCTCCCAGTCATCATCATTCTATCTTCGGAAATTTGCAATGAATCATTGTCAGTTACATCAAAATGGTATTTCTAAAGCACAGAATTAATAAATACTAGTCAATTAAAAGCCTTTCAATAGTTCCTAATCACTAAGAGGATAAATTAAGTTTAAAATAATTTTAAAATAATTTAATATATCATAATTTAATATATATAATATATTATATTAATATATATTTTATATTCATATAAATATATTTGTTTATATATTAATATATATGATATATTAATATATAATATAATAATTTAATATAATAATTTAATAACATAATAATTTTAAAATACGATTAAAAAGCAAACAACAACAATAACAACAACAACAACAACAACAACAACTCTTCAGTAGTGTAGATGCTATAGAGAGATTGAGAAAACTAAGCTTGAAAAGTATGCATTTGGGGGCCTGGGTGGCTCAGTGGGTTAAAGCCTATGCCTTCTGTTCAGGTCATGATCTCAGGGTCCTGGGATGGAGCCCCCATCAGGGTCTCTACTCAGTGGGGAGCCTGCTTCCTCCTCTCTCTCTCTCTGCCTGCCTCTCTGTCTATTTGTGATCTCTGTCTGTCAAATAAATAAATAAAATATTAAAAAAAAAGAAAAGTATACATTTGATATATTAGATCATGTGATTTCCTTGAAGAGATGAGAGTAGAAGTGAGAATTTAGTTAAGGAATAAAAGCTGAGGAATGAACAGATTGTGACACGTGAAGAGGAGAAAATCCTTTCAGGGTGTTTGGATGTAAGAGAAAAATAAAGTTTTATATAATGCTGATTGTAGAGTGATTGATGGTGGTCCTTTGGGGTTTGGGATTAGAAATACTTGAACAACTTTTGGGTCAAGAGTAATTAACAGAAAGGCCAAATAGGGCAGACAATCAGCCCATTCATCAAAAATAGAATTGCAAGAGGATAATGAGTTGAAAATTAGAAAAGATAACCTTTGTTCCATTTTGGAAATGTTGAGTTGAGATATTTGTGATATGTATGTTGGAAATGCCCAGGAAATATTTAGCAGGATGAGTATATGGATATTCAACTTAGAGGAGAGTCTGAGAACCATTAAGGTAAATATAGATATTTAAAGCTGTAGCAGCAATGTCCACAATAGCCAAGTTATGGAAAGAACCTAGATGTCCATCAACAGATGAATGGATAAAGAAGAGGTGGTATATATATACAATGGAATACTATGCAGCCATCAAAAGAAATGAAATCTTACCATTTGCGATGACATGGATGGAACTAGAGCGTATTATGCTTAGCGAAATAAGTCAACTGGAGAAAGACAACTACCACATGATCTCCCTGATATGAGGAAGTGGAGATGCAACGGGGGTGGGAGTTAAGGTGGTAGGAAAAGTAAAAATGAAACAAGATGGGATCGGGAGGGAGACAAACCAAAAGAGACTCTTAATGTCATAAAATAAACTGAGGGGGGTGGAGGGGATAGGGGTTGGGAGAGGGTGGTGGGGTTACATTATATGTTTAAATAAAGCTTAAATTAAAAAAAAAAGAATAAAAAAAAAAAAAACAAATACCAACTGTCTATAGCCCTCATTTTCTATGGAAGCAGTATCCCTCCAATCTAAGGATAATTTCTCCAATGAGGATTTGAATTTCAGCCCCATTTGCTGTAACAAAACACTTGTTTGAATAGTGTTCATATCATATTATCTTTATCAGTTTTCATTTGTGTGTTTGTACTTCCTGTTTTGGATGATAGAAAAAGTATGTGGCAAATTAAATACTTTGATTGAGTTACATTACCTGAAAAGTCTTTCTATTTTCTTTTTTGACTATTCAAGCAGCCCAAACACCTTTCGATGCACATTTTAATCAAAAGATTGGAAACATGACTTAGAATGAGCCAAATGAAGTCTGAAAAGATATTCTAAACCAACAGCAAAGAAAAAAATACTAATTTTTTAAAACTATGATGTTAGAGTTACCTTGGGACCCAATATTGGTTTTGAATATTAATAGCCAAAAAGTCTGGGGGATTCAACATGGCTTTATCATGTGAAGGAATTTGTGGTGGCATAAGGACAGTCTTCACAGCAAGTGGACAAAATAAATTCAAAAATAAATAAATAAATTTGTGGACAAAATAAATTTAAGACAGAGGATGAAATAGAATAATATTAAAATACTTAACTGGGACTGTCCCAGTGCTGAAAAGTAGAAATACATGTGATAGGAACTTTAAGACAGATTTAGGGATGCAGTAGAAGAGACTTCCTTCTGTAATTCTTGGAACAGTCAGTTTCTCAGAATGGCAAGAGTGAATCTAGATGAAAGTTACAGCAGAAAAAATTTTCTGAGAAAGACTCAGAAATTTTTGAATGCCTAAAAACACTAAATTTATCAAAAATAGAAGAAATCATTAATTATAAGTAATGGAGTTATGACTTTTCAAAATCATATATTTAGCAGAATTTTGAATGTGTAAAGTTAGGGGGAGAACTGGTCCAAATTTAAAAGCATAAAATTTGGGTGCATGGATGGCTCAGTCATTAAAGCATCCAACTCTTTATTTCAGTTCAAGGCATGATCTTAGGGTGTTGAGATCAAGCCCCACATCAGGCTCATTGAGTCTGCATCATATCCCTTCTCTCTTTCTCTCTCTCTACCTGTCTCTCTTGCTCTTGTGCTCTCTCTCTCTCTCTTAAAAAAAAAAAAAAAGTCGTGGGACACCTGGGTGGCTCAGTGGGTTAAGCCTCTGCCTTCGGCTCAGGTCATGATCTCAGGGTCCCGGGATGGAGCCCTGCATCAGGCTCTCTGCTTGGCAGAGACACTGCTTTCCCCTCTCTCTCTGCCTGCCTCTCTGCCTACTTGTGATCTCTCTCTCAAATAAATAAATAAATAAAAATCTTTTAAAAATTTTTTTAAAAAGTAATAAAATTTATGCTATCATTACATTTTTAAACAATTATTACATGCTTAATGTATTCCAGGGACTGTACTAGGTTATAGAATTTAGAAGTAAATAGACCCATAAGGTGTCTGATCCCATGGATCTTGCAGTGGATGAAGAAGGAAGTGCACTAAAAAAGTACTTAAGCATTCAATCTGGGTGTTATAGAAAAAAATCAGGCTGCTCTATGAATGTATAACAAGATGACTTAATATGAACATGTGAGTTGTAAACAGCTGCCCAGCAAACAATGACACTCTTAAACTAAGGCCTTAAGAGCGAATTAGAGTTGGGGCACCTGGGTGGCTCAGTGGGTTAAGCCTCTGCCTTTGGCTCAGGTCGTGATCCCAAGGTCCTGGGATCGAGCCCCGCATCAGGCTCTCTGCTCAGTGGGGAGCCTGCTTTCCCCTCTCTCTGCCTGCCTCTCTGCCTACTTATGATCTCTCTCTTTCTGTCAAATAAATAAATAAAATCTTTAAAAAAACAGGCAAATTAACATATACCTGAATAAAATATTTTTAAAAAAGAGTGAATTAGAGTTGACTTGGTAAAATGAGAAGGTAATTCCAAGAGAAAGACATGGAAAAAAAAAAGAAACAAGAAATAGTATATTTTAAACACATAATTAAGGTAACACAGAAACATAGGAGTAGAGGATCAATGTGGTACCACATGAGGCCACTATTAGTATAATACACTGTAGTTTCATTTCGCAAATATTTTTTAAGTGCAGCTGTGTGTCAGAAGCTGTGTTCATAGTAATAAACAGTTTCTTCCATAGAGTTCCTCACATGACAACACATGAAGAGACCTTCGATAATAATATTCTATATGCTTTACTGTACAGGCGTATAGATGTCTGGATATCACCCTAGCATTTGGCATTCAAGAAGCCTTCCTAAAAGAAGCATCGAAGCTAGCTGTGACTGTTGGGGGAAAACTGAAAGTTCAGAGCAAGGTGAAATAATGATCACAGCTACTATAGCAAAAACATACAAGTGCACAGAAACAAAAGAAGTATAAAAGTTCATTTCGTTTATGATCCTGCAATATTAATTCTGAGGAGTAGTAGAAGGGAACACGAAGCCCATGAGTATGTCACAAGAAAGATTATGAAAAATTTGGCATGCCCATTCCATGGAACTTACCCTTTTTTGCTGAAGTTCAGGGGTACTCAGAAACACTTTAAGAAGTTAAGTCAGGGCACGCCTGGGTGGCTCAGTTGGTTAAGCAGCTGCCTTCAGCTCAGGTCATGATCCCCGCGCCTGGGATGGAGTCCCGCGTCCAGCTCCTTGCTCAGCGGGGAGCCTGCTTCTCTCTCTGCCTCTGCCTGCCACTCTCTGCCTGTGCTTACTCTCTCTGACAAATAAATAAATAAAATCTTAGGGGCGCCTGGGTGGCTCAGTGGGTTAAAGCCGCTGCCTTCAGCTCAGGTCGTGATCCCAGCGTCCTGGGATCGAGCCCCGCATCGGGCTCTCTGCTCTGCGGACAGCCTGCTTCCTCCTCTCTCTCTCTGCCTCTCTGTCTACTTGTGATCTCTATCTGTCGGATAAATAAATAAAATCTTAAAAAAAAAAAATCTTAAAAAAAAAAAGAAGTTAAGTCAGATCTGCTATATAAAGAGCACAGTGTAGATATAGATTGTAATTTGTGGACAAAATAAACTTTAAAAGAGCAATTCAGAGTACTTGATATAAAGCAATCACATTCCATGTTGTGCAGTTGCAATGAATATAATCAATCATCTACCCAAGATTCATTTCCCTTTTGCACTATTTGAACTATTCACCTTTTTTGTTTAAGAATCCTCCTTACAGGGGCGCTGGGTGGCACAGTTAGTTAAGCCTCTGACTCTTGTTTTCAGCTCAGGCCCTGATCTCAGGGTCCTGAAATTGAGCCCCGTGTGAGGCTCAGCTTGGAGTCCACTTGAGATTCTCTCCCCTCTCCCTCCCCCTCCCACTTGTGCTCTCCTTCTTACTCTCTAAAATAAATAAATAAATAAATAGATAGATAAATAAATAAATACACAACCCTTCCCCATGTATCTCAATATAACCTGGAAAAGTTGACTACATCCCCAGCTGGAAAGAGAGGGCACAGCTGATTTAAATGAACCAATACTTTGTATTTCATTGAGCAGACACTGATTAAGTACTGGGCGTACACAAAATTAGGTGACCATTCTTTCTGAAACTAGTGGTTTTTCTCTAAGGACATGTGTGAGAACCAGAACTGCCAAAGCCATTACATTAATATTAAATACATTAATACTAAAACATGATTATGCACAAAGAGTCATAAATACAATAAAGCCATGACTGAACCAAGTTTTGCCACACCTCTACTTAAAATTTAAGCCACTTCGTTGGTTTTGGTTACTATCAACAGGAACCATTCTAAATGATAAAACAAATACATTTGGAGTCATCTAGATGATTCACAATTATATTTAGAACATTATTTATATCTTCTTTTAGAGGATCTTGTCTCTCTTTGCCCTCTATAGGTTTTCAAGAATTATTACATTTTATAAAATCTGTGAAATTGAATAAGGCATGTTTAGGCAGAAAGGGAAGCATTAAATTACAATGTCCTCGCTTTAGCCTATTTTGTCAGACCCTAAAAGTTATTTTTATATTGTTTTGGTACTTAATTCTTTATAGCATGTGAAAATATATTTGTCTGCCAGGGCCCAGAGAGAATTACAGAGAGGCTAACAGATGATTCTTTTATCACTCTAAATGTCATTAGCCTGGCAGTTCTCCAGAGCAAACGGAAGTACATATATAAATGGGGGAAAAATTGGATGGCAATATAAATGTTTTTGTAGTGATTTAATGATATCTAGTCACTTAACAAATAATGTCCTCTACATGCTTTATATTTAAGAAGCAAACTAATATGAATGTTAAACGGTAGCTATTTTTCCTATGTACCATAGTAAATATATTAACAATTAATGATTTGTATAGCACACAGCATGAATGCAAGTTTTTACTCAAAAACTATGGTGAGTGATACATAATTTTAATTAGAAATGTTTACAAGAAAAAAAAAGGCTACAACTTCCTAGTTAAACATTTCACAGCTTTAAAATATGTAACAATTGCACTTTGCATGGCAAATGACAATCAAGACCCTCTTGAAGTGCTAACAGTCTATTCGCTGGCCTACAACTATTTTTCCTGCTTTCCTTATTCATTCATTATGCAGCCATGCTGTGTAAAATTGCAGTGTTTAAAAAGCCACACATTCGTCTCCTTTTGTTTATCTCTCACTACCTGAAAAGCTTTCCTTCCCACTTATTCTTTTTTTTTAAAGAGTTTACTTATTTATTTGACAGAGATCACAAGTAGGCAGAGAGGCAGGCAAAGAAAGAAAGGAGGAAGCAGGCTTCCCGCTGAGCAGAGACCCCGATGTGGGGCTCGATCCTGGGACCCTGGGATCATGACCGGAGCCGAAAGCAGAGGCTTTAACCCACTGAGCCACCCAGGTGCCCTAAAGATATTTTAAATAAATCATATTATTGACTTCATAATGGGGTTGGGTATAAAAGTGGAAAAAAGCTGAGAAAAAGATGGAGGAAATTCCTTTCGGGGGGAAAAAAAAAAAAACAACAAAGAAAGAAAAGTTGGTACATTTACTTCTTCACACACTGGAAGATAGGACCAGAAAATGCCATGTTAGTCTACACAGGTAGGCAGCTAATTTGACAACTAAGTTTTAATAAAAACACAGCTTCAAGTTTGAGGTAAACAAGGTTGGCGAGTTCAGTTTTTCAGTTGTGTGGTTTTTGTTTAATAGCATTATACTAATATATACTAATATATATAATAGCTTTATATATATTATATAAAAGCATTTTCACATATTTCAGATTTTGGGAAACCCTCTATAAAACAATGGATTATTTGAGAATAATACCTTGGGGAAACAGGATGAAGTGATGTTTAATATCCATAATTATTAATATCCATAATCTGCTTTCAGGAGCAAAATTATAAACTAGACCTTAGTTTCTATAATTCACATATTCCCATATTTGTAGTGGAAGAAAAATTATGTTATTTGCTTATAAATATTCAAGGGTCAAGTTCAATTGAACTAGAAATGTACTTCAAAAATGTAGTAATGAAAAATTCATATTTTAACATTATATTTAATGAGATATTTGATAATTATTAGTAGTTTATAATACTAGAAATGTCTACTCAAATTCCTGTGATGCAAAATGAAGTGAATTTCATGATCTGTAACTACTGGTCTTCATTTCTCTTATCTCCTACTCTCCATCCATTTTCTCTATATACTCTATCTTAGCTTATTCATTATTGGTCTTCTCCCCTTTCTCATAACATGTTTAATTAATATATTAGTTAATTTAAAAGAAAAATTAAGATGACTAATGAACTAAATGAATTCTTTTAGTGATATTTTTAATTTAAGCATCTATTTTAAGCTAATGGTTGCCACACATTCATATCTCTATTTTGTGTTAATTCCTGTTTACATTAATAAGCCATTGTTTCACTTCATAAAATGGAATAAGCCCCAAATTATTTTATTTATTAAAATATGTCTTAGTTGTATTCTTAATAATTTTCTACATTATATATGTGTGTATGTGTGTATATTTATGTATATACATAGCTACTTTCTGAGGTCTTAAATTCCATTTGGAATGTAATCCCGAACATAAGGGAATAGGTACATTTTGCATTACTACCTTCCCCTGTAAAGTATTAATAATATGCTTCACCAGTCTTAATTACTTCAATGACCTTGTTAATTTAACAAATTCAACTTTCTTCATCCTGTAATTTTGCCAGAATAATTGGATAAGTAGGCAATTCATGTACCTAAACAAATTAGGCATTTTAATAAAACTTCATTATTCATAGTTCATTAGACTAAAAGTCCAATTTTTTTGGACTTTTTTTTATTAATTTCAATCATACCATAGAATAAGAGTTCAACATTAAACACCATACTTTGTCCTTTTAGATTTAAATTTTCACAATGTGAAATACAATCAATTTCAAATTAGTGATAAGACATTTATATTGTATTAGAAGGTATCGTTTCAATTTCTTCATTTGAAAGAATTCGAAATGCACTCAATAAGAACGAGGTCATAGAACTAATGAAAATTTAAATATCTTTTTTAGAAACTTCTTTTTTATTTGCATGCAAACTTGTATGATTTCCTGGAGTCTATTTGGGCTTTCATAAGTTGTTTATGTCTATTGACCAAGATGACTATAATATTTTCCTCAGCTTGACAAAATTTTAGACAGTCTTCTGACTCTAAGCCCCTATCTCTCTTTTCTTAGGGCATTTACTTCAAAAAACTTTAAAGTTCTTTTTCTGTCCTTTTAAGGTTTAAATTTTTTAAGAAGCCTTTTGCCAGTTTTACAACCCAAAATGTATTTTTCAGGGACCTGAGAGGCATCTCTTTGAAATGTGACTGTCAAGGAATATAGCCCCCATTATATTCCAGTTTCTGGATGAGGGTAAATGCTTTACTGAGGCAGTCTCCAAAGAGAAGGAAGATAGAGTATTTCCCTTCTGCATCATACAGAAATTATATCATAGGCTCAAAATGTCAAGTTGGGAATGCATGTATGTGTGTGCATGCACATGTGTGTGTGTATTCCTCAAGTTAATTATGATTATTTAGGAAACAGTGTCTGATGCTTCTTTTATACAAGTCTGTTGCAGCCCAGAAAGAGGTCACATGTCACAAGTTCTTTATTGGCATAGAAGTTACTCATTCAGTCAGCAACTGTTTATTGAGCACTTACAGTGTGCCAGAAATTGATTTTAAAACAAATAAGATTGACAAATTTCACACTATCTGGAAACCAACAATCCATTCAGAATTACAACATAAAAAAGCAAAGTTTTTGGAAAAAAAAAAAAAACAACTAAATACTGTAACTTAATAAAGCCTAGAGGGTACACACTAGATGAATAAGTCAGGGGACAGTTCTGAGTAGATGATATTTGAATAGGGCTCTGAATATTGAGAAACTACCAGGCTTATAAAGATCCATGAGGAAGTGTTTTAGCAGGCATAGTTAGAGGAAGTGTAGTAGAGGAGGAAATTGGAGATGGGGTAAGATGTGAGCAGAGCCTGGAAAACAATGATGAAACAGATTCTAATAGTAGTGTAGATGTAAGGGGGGACAGAATGTCTTAGTATGAATTTTCTGTAATTTAAGAAGTGAATTATTTGATAACTGGGAAAGTTTGGGCCCATGAAAGACTTAATAGAAGATCTATACTTCCTCAAATATCTCTCCTCAACAGCTATTAGGGAATGAGTTCACAGTTCAGTAGAAAAAATACTGAGGTTGCAGGCTGCCAGACACATGAAACTGCTCATTTAAAAAAAAA
>RCUC01120201.1:0-51360 GCA_003697995.1 Taxidea taxus jeffersonii
ATTTCAGTGCAGATGTTAGAAGTGTGCATATTTGGGAAATTATTTATTTTCCCTACAATATACATTTAGTCACAGAGCCACTGAATGATTTTTCCAGACTATGCCACTGCAGGTGTTAACTTGCCCAGAGGGGAACATGAAAACCCTCTCTACTCCCACGGCTTGCTTTGGTTTTATTTTGGCAAGAGCAAAAATACCTATATTGGGGAGATGCTGGTATGTGAACTGAATCCCTCCACTAATTGATTGAATGCAAAGTTATACTAAATCACTCCACTCAAAGTGAGGTTGACTTGTAAATGCTCCCAGAGGTAATTAGTGACTAGGCGCATCCAATCAACAGAAAAAACAATTCAGACTTGGGCAATAGTGGGTGGCAGGAAATGTGGAAGATCAGCATTAAACAAACCCTTTGGGTAACTCCATCTTATTCAGATTTTCTAAGCATTAAGAGCTATAACTCAAGCTTCAAGTACTGTTTTGTGAAGATGATTCCACAAGAGCAGTGTTCCTATGACACAGAAATGACGAATTTAATTCCTGTCCATTTTGCAAGGTCTGCTTCAGATGCCTTCCTCCAAGGAGCCTTCCCCAAGTTATCTAGTGAGAAGTTTCTCTTCAGCATACTTGGGACCTTATCTGTAATCCACGACAAAGACAGCTCTCCTTCCCTGTACAGCAGAGTGTCCAAGGGCATTCCGTGTTTGCCCTTCTAGACAATAACCTCATTGGGGTCAAGATCTCTGCCTTATTCATCTGTGTCTCCCACACACCTAGAATTAATCCTAGAATGCAATAAGTGATAAAAGCCACAATTGTCCTGGAGTATCCCACATGAGCCTTTGTTCTATCTTGTCACGCAAAACATACAACTTGAGGGGCATCTGGGTGGCTCAGTGGGTTAAGCCTCTGCCTTCAGCTCAAGTCATGATCTCAGGGTCCTGGGATCAAACTTCACATTGGGTTCTCTGCTCAGCAGGGAGCCTGCTTCCCTCTCTCTCTCTCTCTCTCTCTCTGCCTGACTCTCTGCCTACATGTGATCTCTCTCTCTCTGTCAAATAAATAAATAAAATATTTTTTTAAAAATGACTTGAAAGTTACGATCTATTTTTTCTTCTTGAGAAACTCTTCTAAAACAGACCTCCAGAAAGGTAGCATTTTCCTAACAGAAGGAAAAAAAAAAAGCAACACATTAAAGAATCTTCACTCATGCATATTTTAATTCACTTTTATAAAGGAGACACCAATGGACAGACACATTCTCCCAACTACTTAATAGCAAGGCACTGTCAGTCAGAGAGGAGTAGAGTTCCAAGCCCTCAGATCTTCTGAGTCCCATCCAAGGCAAAGCAGAGATTTTCCAAAATGATGTTTGGGGACGCCTGGGTGGCTCAGTTGGTTGAGCGGCTGCCTTCGGCTCAGGTCGTGATCCCAGCGTCCTGGGATCGAGTCCCACATCGGGCTCCTTGCACAGCAGGGAGCCTGCTTCTCCCTCTGCCTCTGCCTGCCACTCTGTCTGCCTGTGCTCGCTCTCTCTCTCTCTCTCTCTCTGACAAATAAATAAAAAATAAAATATAAAAAAAAAATGATGTTTGACACTCTAAAGCTGGTACTTAGGATGTTTTTCAGCTTAGAGAAGATCTATGTCAGTCTCACACACAGCCATTCATTCTCTCCGCCCCCATTCCCAACCCCCAGTAAAATATAATTTGTTTCAAGGAAGAAGGGAATAAAAATCTTACTTAGTCAATTCTCTGTACTCTACAAGGACAGCTGTGACAAAGACAACCTTAAAAGGCTGGCCAGCCCCCAAATAAATCCTATCAGGCTGTGGAGTTGGTATTTTAGGAAGGCTGCTAATTAAATAAGCTTTCTACTTAAATTCATCAATATAATATTAACAGGCTAGCATTGAAATGAAGGTTTCCCTCCCTTAATATGTATCAACTCAGAGCTGGACTTAGGATGGTGAAATATGAGAAGGAATAAAAATAAATGAAGGAAAGAATAATGAATTTGTGTTTTACACTTTACACCTTTCAGTGCCTTCTCATACACTGTCAGTTAATCCCTACACCCAGCCTGTGTATTATTTATTCTTCCCATTTCCAGGTGAGAAATCTGACGCTTGAGAACATTAAGTGACATACCCACTAAGCACCCCTAAGTACTCCCTCAAGTTACTTCCATTTACTCATTGATAAAAAGGGGCAATAAAAGTATTTACTTCATGTGGCTGTAAGGATGTGAGGATGATATAAATTGTTACATATAAAGTCCTAAGCCCTACTCTTCTGCCCCCTCCCCAGTCCTCTGCTATTCCCGCTATCCCAATCTACCACTGCAGGTTAAAATCTGACACGAATAACACAGAAGACAGATGATATACATAGGAGAAGACGGCCAGAGTTATACTCTATTACTTAAAAAGGTATGAACTCACATCTGATGAGACCTCACCATGTACCAAATACAGGTGTAACACTTAAATGTATTAATTTAGGGCGCCTGGGTGGCTCAGTGGTTAAAGCCTCTGCCTTCAGCTTGGGTCATGGTCCCAGGATCCTGGGATTGAGCCCTGCATTGGGCTCTCTGCTCGGTGGGGAGCCTGCTTCCTCCTCTTTCTCTCTGCCTGCCTCTCTGCCTACTTGTGATCTCTGTTAAATAAATAAATTTTAAAAAATATTTTTTAAAAATGTATTAATTTATTTCATCCTCACTATGACCATATATAGCAGATACTATTATTATCCCACTTTATCAATGAGTAAATGGAAGTACTCTGAGACAGTGAGTCAAGTAGCTTTCCTAGTTGCTATATGTATTACTACTGAAAGACGGGATTTTGTAGCTTGCCCATATTAAATGTGGCATAGTAAAAGAGTAAAATCTCAGAGCCTCTTCAGACCTGCACAGTCCAGCAGAGTAACTAACCCCAGCCACATAAAGTAACTGAGCACTTGAAATATGGCTAGCATGGGCAAGGAAACAAATTTTTAATTTGAATTTGAATTTGAATTAGTCTGATTTTAAATTTAAAAGGAATATTCAATGAAACAGGAGCTTTCAAGACATGGGATATCAGTTACTGAAGGGCAGTAATCCTTGAAAAATGGAAAACAAGGGAGACGAGCCCTACAATTACCCAACTTATTGCTCCAAGAGGGATCCCAAGCTGGGTCAGAGCCCAGCAACTTCCTTGAGTTGAGGTGGGGAAGCAGAGTGTCAGGCGAGACCAAGTCACTTATATTACACAGGACAGTATACATGAATGGAGACAACAACAGAGAGAAAAAAATATGGATCTCTCTGAAGATCAGTACTCAGTGGATTACATGCACATGAGAAAACTACCCAAAAACACAGAACCAGCACCCAAAAGGTAACAGTGCTCAAAATACACACAAGATGGAGAATACTACCTATTTCTACCACTTAAGCTGAAAACTCTCACAATTCATAGGGATTTAGGTAGAACACATAGAATGTCTTACCTCAGTGATGGTAAATAATTATCTCTACTCTAACTATTAACATTAGCACTGCTTTGGGCTATCTAAGAAACCTTATATGTAGGATCCAAAAAGATCAAACTGTTTCCCAGTAACTTAGCTGTGTCCTAGAAAGACACCATGAATATTTATAAAAATACAAAAATAGCCAGCACTAAACAAGGTAAAATAACAATGCCTGGCATTCAATCAAAAATTACCAGGCATGCAAGAAAGTAGTAATGAGGAGAAAAATTAATCAAGAAAAATTAACCCACCAGTGATACAATAGAATAAAGCAGTCAAGGACATTACAACAGTTATTATAACTGTATTCCATCTATTCAAAAAGTTAAATGCAGACATGGAATATTTTTTCAACAGTTAAAATAAATTTACCGAGATGAAACCATAATATATAAGATTAACAAAAAAACACACTAAATGATACTAATAGCAGACACTACAGAAGAAAACTTTAGTAACCTTGAAAGTATAGCAAGAGAAACTATCAAAAATACTACAGAAAGAAAAATGAACTATAATTTTTGAAATGAACAGAATATCTGAAAACTATATAACAACTTTAAGCAGCCAAACATACATGTAATTGGAGTCCCTAAAGAAGAGAGATGGGGCAGAAAAAAATACTTAAAGATATAATGGCCAAATTCTTTCCAAATTTGATGAAGTGCAAGAGGTCTCACACAGGGATGCCTGGGCGGTTCAGTCAGTTAAGCGTCTGCCTTTGGCTCAGCCTACATCGAGCTCCTCGTTCATTAGAGAGTCTGCTTCTGCCTCTCCCTCTGCCTGCTCTGGCTGCCATTCCCCCTGCTTGTGCTCTCTCTATCTGACAAATTAAAAGAGAGAGAGAGAGAGATCTCACACAGGAAAAAAAAAAAAAAAAAAACATAAAGAATGCCACACCGAGGGGCACCTGGGTGGTTCAGTGGATTAAGCCTCTGCCTTCGGCTCAGGTCATGATCTCAGGGTCCTGGAATAGAGCTCCACATCAGGCTCTCTGCTCAGCAGGGAGCCTGCTTCCCCTCTCTCTGCCTGCCTCTCTGCCTACTTGTGATCTCTGTTTCTGTCAAATAAATAAATAAAAATCTTTAAAAAAAAGAAAGAAAGAAAGAACACCACACCAAGCTACACCATAATCAAATCACTCAAAATCAGTGACAAAGAGAGTCTTAAAATCAGAAGAAAGAAAATTACCTATAGAGGAACAACGATAAGGCAACACAGATTTCTTGTTGGAAACAATGTACATGAAAAAACAGTGAATCAACATCTTTAAAGTACTAAAAGGGGGGGGGAAAAAATCTCTCAACCCAGTATTCTATACCCAGCAAAAATATCTTTCAAAAAAATGAAAACAAAATAAAATACTTTTTCAGACATACAAAATCCAAAAGAATTCATCACCAACAGACTTGAACTACAAGAAATGTTGAAGGAAGTCCTTCAGACAGGATGAGAATGATATCAGATGGAAATAAGAATCCACACAAGGGACCAAAAAACAGAAAATAGTAACTAGCTGGGTAATTATGTGATTGATTATCTTATTATCTATATCTGTTCAAAGACTATTGACTGATCAAACAGAAATAATGTGGGATGGGAAGTAAAATGTGTGATGATAGATCGATGACCAGGAGAAAAGAAGTAAACTATTGAGGGACGCCTGGGTGGCTCAGTTGGTTAAGCGGCTGCCTTCGGCTCAGGTCATGATCCCAGCGTCCTGGGATCGAGTCCCATATCGGGCCCCTTGCTCGGCAGGGAGCCTGCTTCTCCCTCTGCCTCTCTGTCTGCCTATGCTCTCTCTCTCTCTCTCTCTCTAACTAATAAATAAATAAAATCTTAAAAAAAAAATTTTTTTAAAAAGAAGTAAACTATTGAAATGTTCTTATAATATACACAAAGTTCTATGCTCTTACTTGAAGGTAGATTGTAATAATTTAATAACACAATTGAATAATTGAGTAATAATTGAATAATAACTGCAATTGAATAACAAGCAGAGGCTGAAAAAATTCTGAAGAGCATGACAAAAAGCCCTGGCTGCCACTAACAAACCGTTAGTGGAAATATGGATGTTAAAGACTCTGCTAGTGAGAACTCAAAATGAAGTAACAGTATGGTAGAGAAAACCTATATCATCTTAGGGAATACTTAAATCATTGTGAACAGATCATTAGTAGAAACATGGACATTAAAAATGCTGCTGGCGGACGCCTGGGTGGCTCAGTGGGTTAGAGCCTCTGCCTTCAGCTCAGGTCATGATCCCAGGGTCCTGGGACCGAGCCCGAATCGGGCTCTCTGCTCAGCAGGGAGCCTGCTCCCCCACCCCCTCTCTGCCTGCCTCTCTGCCTACTTGTGATCTCTATCAAATAAATAAATAAATAAAAATCTTTTAAAAAACTGCTGCTGGCAAGGGCTAAAAAGGAATGGAAACTGGAAGACACAGGATCCTTGTTACATAGTGACAAAAAGCTTAGCTGAATCGTTTCCTGGAATAATACAAAAAGCAAAACTTGTAAAAGATGAACTTGGACAGTTAGCTGAGGATATTTCCAAGCTAACTGCTGAAGGTACAGTCTGGTTTCTCCTTGTTTCTTAGAGTAAAAGATGAGAGGAAATAGAGAGATGGAGTGATGAACTGATGAGCAGGAAGAAACTAGGGCCTGAGGAACTGGAGAACTCTCAGCCTATTCGGACTGCAAAAGACAATGAAATGAGGAGATTCACTGTCAGGAAATTCTGCTCTGGGGTGAAAACCACAGGTGTAGCTGATCAACCTTTTGCTAGTGCTTCTGAAGGATCAAAAGGTTGGGAGATTCAATCACACAGAGGTCTCTCTGGAGAGATCAGGTATGTGACTCATGGATCCCCTCGGCCATCTTGGCACAGGACAGGAACATAGATGGGGCTATCTAAGAAAGACCTCTTGTCCAATGGACAGGAGACCCTAAAGGTTCCTGAGAATGTTACAGCAGAAACACTGCCAACTTGGACTGAAGGAAACTGAAAGAAGATGAAATGAGAAAAAGCTGAAAGACTTCGAAAATTCTACAGGCAGGAAACAGATTGATAAAAAATATTCAACAACAAACACATGCTACTTTGCCTGAAAAAGGAAGAATAACTCAAATGAATGAGTCACAAGCCAGAAGGCAGAGCCAAGGACCACACAGGATTACTTCCAAGCCCTGAAATTCAACGTAGTTTGCCCTGCTGGAGTTCAAAATTCCTTGGGATTGGTGGCCCGCTTCTTCTTCCCATTTCCATTCTATTATCAGGTCTACCTATTATAGGTATCCTACACTTGTCCCACCATTTTATGTGGGAAGCAGGTTACCTGTTTCCTACTTTTCACAGATCCATAGATGGAGAGGAGTTTTCCCCCAAAATTTATGATACTCAGAGTCATACCTGGTTTAGATTATGCAGATAATCAGATTTGGAATTTTTCACCTAACAAGACTTGATAAGGAGACTTTTGGAGAATATTGGGATGAGATGAATGTATCTTGCATGTGGGACAGACATGAACCTTTGGGGGCTAGAGGGTGGATGGTGTGGTAAGCACAATAATGGCTCCCCAAAGATGCCCGTGTCCTAATTGCCAGAACATGTAAATATGTTACCTTACATGGCAAAGCGGTTTTAGCCTATGATTAAATTACAGATCTTGATGTGGAGATTGCAGCTGGATAATCCAGGGAGGCCCAATATAATCACAAGGGCCCTTAAGGGAAAGTCCTCCTCGGTCAGCCTCCCATAATGAAGTTACTCTTCCCACCAAAGAAGTTGAAAATCCCTCCCCACAGCTGGAGCCCGCTACCCAGAGGTAGCTGCCAAAGCAAAGATCACATGAAGTAACAGAATTCTTGCCTAAGAAGCTAACAATTGTGGAATAAATAAGTGGATGAATAGTGAGTCAAATAGGCAATAAGCCTTTCATGGAGCACATGAGACAGAGGAAATTTTAATTCAATTAAAAATGTGTATTTATCACCTATTACATGCCATGCATGGTACTTGGTTCTAGGGATGTAGGGATGTATCCAAATAGAGATGACTTCTGCCTTCATGAAGCATGACCTCTCAACATAACTGAGCAGACCTTGTACAAGGCAAAAAGAAAAGTAATTCCATCTGTATTCTC
Source organism: Taxidea taxus jeffersonii (assembly GCA_003697995.1). Lineage (NCBI taxonomy): Eukaryota > Metazoa > Chordata > Mammalia > Carnivora > Mustelidae > Taxidea > Taxidea taxus. The sequence continues at coordinate 7,666 of RCUC01120201.1, forward strand.
TTAACCATACCCAGCTTAAAAACTTCATCAATTCCTTAATAAGAGTAAATGGACATTAGCATACCCCTGGTCTTGTTATGTATCATCATATAATATCTGTAGATTACATACCATTAACAAGACATAAGTTATCTCTAAAGTAAATACGTAAATCTCAGCTCTTATTATTGGTACAACCATTCTAAAATAATCCTTTTTTTTAATTTTAGATTTTTTTTATTTACTTATTTGACAGAGAGAAAGAGATCACAAGTAGGCAGAGAGGCAGGCAGAGAGAGGGTGGGGAAGCAGGCTCCCTGCTGAGCAGAGAGCCCGATGCGGGGCTTGATCCCAGGACCCAGAGATCATGACCTGAGCTGAAGGCAGAGGCTTTAACCCACTGAGCCACCCAGGTACCCCTAAAATAATCCTTTTTGCTGTCTTCACAAAAGGCTGACTGAAAAGAACTGTGCCAGAACTTTTCAGAGGAATACCCAAGCTGCTTCCCTATCATATCTAATGAGGTCACTCCCTGCATCGACCTTCACAAAGGCCTCCACTGTTCTGAGAGTAGATTATGAAATGATTGACCTGATGCTACACCAAGGAGAAGAATTAACAATCGTTCACAAGTGTACATGGCCTCCCACCTATTAGAACAGATACTGGCCATAAACCATCATGGGTCTAAGCCTCTGAGTATCAGCTAAATATCCGTTTTGCATACAGGGTCCGAAGTAACCCAGCCCCTGCCTGCCTCTCCAGCCACTCGCCACCATTTAGCCACACTAGACACCTTTCTATTGGCCTCTGCTTTCAGACCTTCATATACACTATTTTCCCTGCCCACAGTGCTCTGAATTCCCGCTCCCCCCTACACCAGGCTGGCTATTCATTTCTCAGGTCTCTGCCGACACATCAATTTTCCAGGTAACCTTTACCTGACCACTACTGTCTCTCCACCCTGGTTCAATCAGAACTCCCTGTACTACTCGTTTTGGCAGCCTATACATCCCCTTCCTAGTAAGTACAGCAATTGTAATTCAATAATTCCTTGTGCAGTGACTGTTCCTCCCCTTATATTTTAAAGCAGGCTGCACCTGTCATACTGGCGACCCGACTACTAGCGTGTTGCGCGGTTCACAGCACGGGTTCTGTACTAATGGCTAGGACTTACTGGGGAGCTGCTAGAACTTACTGGGGAGCTGCTAGAGGTGTCGGACACCGTTTTAACCACTTCTGTAGGTAGCCATGGACTGGGCTGGAGTCAAGAGACCAAACCAGGCCCCGACTTGCGCCTCCTGGAAGCCCAGGGGTTAATAGCCCTGTGGGTGGAGAAGTTGAGCAGCGCTTGAGAAAGGGCCTGAGCTATGGATCCTGGGACTCGATGACCTGGTTGCCCGCATGTGCTTATCTGGAATGGGCAAAACAGGCCTGCTCAGTAAATCATTGTGGAATTGTGCTGTCCTTGTACGGGCCATAAGCTACACCACTGTAAGCCACTTTGAAGTTAGTGCAGCTGGTTAAGAAGTTAGCTGAAGACCAAGGCCACTGGCTTCAGAGGATCTGCTATTAGTCCGTGGGAAATAGATAATAGGGAAACTTGAGGGGTTTTTGTGTATGCTGCAAAACTCTGTAGTAAACACCTAAAAATAGACACTTCCTTATGACTGTTGCTGTTAGCTGTATGATGCCTCACAGCTGTAAATAAAGGTGGCATTGCTTGGACATCATCCTCCTTGCCCCTCCTGTCCCCATCTCTTTTCATCTCGTAGTCGTTCCACCATCCTCTTACCCTCTCGACCCTGGTCGTGTTGTGCTGGCTGCGACACACTTCACTGGATTAGCTCCTCTACTGCTTATAACCTCCCCATGAAAGAGGTACTTTAGTGTTTTAGATGAGGACACAGGCACAATAAAGCTGAACGACTGCCCAAGTCTCAAAGCCAATAAGTGGTAGCACTGGAATTTGATCTCAGGCAGTCAGGCTTTTAAGAAGCACACTACACGGGGCGCCTGGGTAGCTCAGTGGGTTAACCATCTGCCTTCAGCTCTGGTCATGCTGCCAGGGTCCCGGGATTAAGCCCCGCATCTCCTCCCTTACTCGGCTCTCTCTCGCTATTTGTGTCTCTCTTAAATAATAAATAAATAAATAAGAAGCCCACTACACTCCCTTGATAACTGAGAACCAAGTAAGCTGCACTCCTAAGAGAATGCAATCATAAAACACCCTCTGTGCTCATGTACCCATTAAATAGGAGAGAAAATATATGAAGAAGACGAGGTGTAGATATAGTATAGATACGGGTAAAGATACGGGTAATAGTTGAAGACATATCCTGTAAAAATAATATGGCTGGCCAATGGCTTTCAAGACCTTTGCAATTTCACTCAACTTTAGATCCCCACCAAAATACCTACAGAAATGTGTCACCGCCAAAAACCAACTCCTTCACAGCCATGCCTCTAGTGACCCCTCCCACCCTCAGAACACCCCTCAGTTATCTGAACCCTGTTGACATTTCTGAACATATTTATGACAAGAACATGAGAGAAATAGCAGAGATGAGCCTGAGACACACACACACCACAGGAACACTCCCCAGACAGATCCTCTTCCCCAAGTTCTGCCTCCATCCGAAGGAGGAGGGGCCTTTACCTTGAAATAAATACGCCTTGCTGCCATTGTGCAGTCCGGACACCTGAGTGACTCCACGGGTGGTGTTCACGAGGTCGAGCTCGGTGATAATATCCACCTGCCGGTCAGGGTCCGTCCCAAAGCCCACCACTGAAAAGGAACAGAGAGGCTGTCTTGACTTCAAATACAGACTGTTGCAGCAAATAGAACAGAAATTACAGAGGCCAGGAGGGGCAGGGAATACAAGGAGGCCAGTGATGAGTGGTGGAGAAGCTACCTTCTGGGGTGGAAAGGAAGAACAAGTCTTCGCTCCATGGCCCCCTTGATATTAGAGTTTCTTTGGCCCTTTCTCCACCTCACCCCCCATTCATTATGGATTGAGGACCCCTTATCCAAAACCCTCAGGGCTGAATAGATTTCAGATTCAGAATGTATCATATGTTGAAAAGATATTATGTCCTAAACGCTACATTTTATGTAACACCCTAAGCAAAGTCTAAAGCAGTACCCCATAATCAAACATAGTATTTCTGGACCAAGAGGTATGATGTTTCCCTCTGGCTGGCTAAACAAAGACTATACACAGCCTCATATCAGTCAAGGTCAAGTTTTGCCACCACAAGTGTCCAGCTCAAGGTAGCTTTTGCTGTCACATGACTTATGAAGAAACTTCGGGCTTCCAAATTCTTTCAGATCCAGGGATCATGTTTACAGGATCGTGGCCCTGATCTACCTGCTCCTGGAAGTGATACAGTAGCAAAACCTGACACCACCATCACCCATAAACACCTCCACAGGCCACTCCCCCTGCATCAGGCACAGCCGCCCTGATACCAAGGAGAGCAACGCAGAGCACTCCTGTCCCTGTTGGAGCAGAGTGGCAGAGGGGCTATCCAAAAAACAGAAACAAGAGGCGGTCCTCCCCTCCAAGGAGATTCCTGAAGGGAAAGTTAAATTCCCTGACAACTCTGTTGGAGAACCTTTGTGCAGAGAAACGTGGCCACGAGCCCCCATCACCTGATCTGAGAAAGGCAAATGCAGAAGGCTGTCTCTCACCCAGGGGGCGTTCTGTGCAATGACACACACGACTGCAAAGTGGCTTCCAATTCTACGTATTAGTAAGGCTAGAGATCACTGGAAGGGGCTGTGGGTAAGCCATTCATAAGGGCAGCATCTATCTATACTTAACATCTCAGCGGTACAATTCTGACTGCACAGTCGGAAATGTTTTAATCAGCAACAGCTGTCAACTTCTGTCTGCTGGCAATGCAGTTGCCGAGGCAAGATCTGGAAACCCAATGTGCCTCTAGAGAGACTGAGTGAATGCTGATCAGGACATCATGGGCTATTGCAACGTCATCTGTCCTCCTGCCTTCACCCCTGACCCCACAGATGTGGGGAAGGAAGCTGGTACACCCTCTTTTCCTATAAAGAAAACAGGAGCTGCTACAGCTACAGAACGCTGGGCTAGGAAGGCTCACCAAGGCAGACAAAGGGTTAAACCGAAGGCAGGGTACATAATCTGCATTCTCAGTTTTCTGTCCAGTTTCTCCTTGACCTTTGAACTGAAGGTTCAATCTCCCCCTTCCCAATGCAGCCCATTATAAGACCAGTTTCTTCAAGGACAGCTCTTCCTTCTACTCATTCTGCATTCATTCAATCATTCATGCAGTAACTTTTCAACAGGCATTAGCGAGCACTTACATCGTAACACAGTGCTGGGCGCTGGAGATGCCCTCACAGAGCACACATTCCTGAGCTAAAGGGTGAAGGGTGAAAAAATAATAATAATTTAAGATGGCAATAAATGCCCCGCAGGAAATAAAACGGAGTCATGGAATACAAAGCAACTTGGGTGGGGCTTTAGAAAGAACAGTCGGGGGGCGCCTGCGTGGCTCAGTGGGTTAAAGCCACTGCCTTCGGCTGGGGTCATGATCCCAGGGTCGTGGAATCGAGCCCCGCATCGGGCTCTCTGCTCTGCAGACAGCCTGCTTCCTCCTCTCTCTCTGCCTACTTGTGATCTCTATCAAATAAATAAATAAAATCTTTAAAAAAAAAAAAAAGAAAGCAAGAAAGAACAGTCAGGGAGGGTTCCTTTGAGCTGAAACCTGACTGCCTGCAGGGGTGGGCAGCGGCAAGATCTGGGGGGACAGGATTCCAGGGATAGAGAGTGGGCTCTTGCCCACTGCAAACCAAGAACAAACTGGGCATATATGGGAAACAGAGAAAGGCCAGCGTGGCCAGAGCAAAATGGGCAGGGAAAGAGTGGTAGAAAATGAGGCCAGAGAGTAGGGAGTGCCTTTGAGCCACTGGAAGGAGATGGGTATGCTAACTGCAACAGGAAATCACTGGAGAACTTAAGGTGTGTGTTGAAGAGAAGAAGAAGGAGATGCTCCTACTTTACATCATGATCTCCCTTAAGCTCCCATCCTGCTTGTTCATTCCTCACATAGACTCTGTTCACAAAGACGAATCAAACACCTACTCTGTGCAAAGGACTGAGCCGATGGGTGTCCATCAGCCCGAGCCATAGCCCCAGGAGCCTCTGGTGGAGACCAGAGATGTTTTTCTCCAAGTGAGCTCAGCTATCAGCAGTTCTGTGATCACCTTGAAAAGGCAGGGAAGAACTAATATTTCAGTCTGATCTATCATGTTGTACACCTATATGGCAGAAATTAAACCAAGAGGGATCTCAGAGGACCTCCAAGCTGTCTTCCTCTGGCTGGAAATAAGGAAAGTAATCTGGGGAACGTGCCCTTAGCTGGACACGAGAAGATAGAAGTGTCCCTGGAGCCCCAGTGCCCTGGAGCCCCAGTGCCTCGCACAGGGGCTGACAGTAGGTATGCCCTGAATTTAGGACCTAAATAATGAACTAAAGAGTGCATGCAGCATTACTGCTTTGGGTACAATGACCACCAAGCAATGTGCATTTCGAGGGATACCACCAGATGACAGGATGGCATTCGGGCCAAGGAAATGTTATTTAAAACCTGTGGTTAAGGATATTGCTGCTATGAACATTGGGTGCGTGTGCCCCTTCTTTTTACTACATCTGTATCTTTGAGGTAAATACCTAGTAATGTGATGGCTGGGTCGTAGGGGAGCTCTATTCTTAACATCTTGAGGAACCTCCATGCTGTTTTCCAGAGTGGCTGCACCAACCTGCCTTCGCACCAACAGCACAGGAGGGCTCCCCTTTCTCCACATCCTCGCCAACACTTGTTGTTTCCTGACTTGTTCATTTTTGCCATTCTAACTCGTGTGAGGTGGTATCTCACTGTGGTTTTGATTTGTATTTCCCTGATGGCTAGTGATGTTGGGCACTTTGTCATGTGTCTTTGGCCATTTGGATGTCTTCTTTGGAGAAGCGTCAACCTGCGGAAGGAGCTGAGATGCCTTTCAACAGACGAATGGATAAAGAAGATGTGGTCCATATATACAAGGGAATATTACTCAGCCATCAGAAAGGATGAATACCCCCACTTGCATCAACATAGGTGGAAGTGGATGGGATTATGCTAAGTGAAGTAAGTCAAGCAGAGAAAGACAATTATCATATGGTTTCAGTCATGTGGGGAACATAAGGAATAGCATGGAGGACCACAGGGGAAGGGAAGGAAATCCTAAGGGGGAGAAATCAGAGATGGAGATGAACCATGAGAGACTGTGGACCCCAGGAAACAATCTGAGGGCTTCAGAGGGGAGAGGGGTAGGGGCACGGGCTAACAGGGTGATGGGTATTGAGGAGGGCACGTGCTGTGATGAGCACTGCGTGTTGTATGTAACTAATGAATCACTGAACACTACATCAAAAACTAATGATGTACTATACAGTGGCTAATAAAATAAAAATAAATAAATTAAAAAAAAAACCTGTGGTTGACTGAATTATTGGATTCAAATCTCTACCCCTCCCAGAGCCACACCCTTTGTTGTGTGGCTTTGCAGTTCCTTCCACTCGAGTGAAAGTAAACCTCTGTTTCCTTTGACTTTGAGCCTCGCCATATAACTTGTTTGGATCACTGGGATGCTTGGGATGGCAGCAATGTTACATGAGCAGAGGCCTGACCGTGCTTGTGGGGCAGGGCTTGATGTCTGGTACCCCTGCACCATGAACATGGCCCCGCTGGTCCACTGGTGCAAGGAGACAGAGGCACATGGAGCAGACACCCCACTTGAGTTTGGCACTATGCTCAGCCAAACCTGACCTGGATGAACCAGGAACACAGGAACAGAACAACCTACAGAATAAATGTTGTTTTAAGCCACTGAGTTCTGGACGGTTTGGTATACAGTAATATTGGGGCAGCGGTTGACCAAAGCATGGACTAAAGACCCACTATAATCGGCATCCTTAAAATGCTCCCAGACTAGGAGTCCTGCAACTAGATGAGCCTAAAAGGCACCCAAACAGATTCTGTAGCACTAGCAGAACACCCCATTGGTGCCCTTGGATCCCTGTCCCCAAATGAGGACACAGCACACTCCGTCCACAAAGTGTTGTGGAAATAAACCAAGAGCCAGTTTCGTTCCTGTCTCTTCCCCCTTCTAACCCCTGGAAAAATAACTTCACTTCTCTGAGCCTAGGTTCCCTCCTCTGTAAAATGAGGATGGTCATAACTGCCTCCAGCCTCCTAAGATTTTGGTGATAGCTATGGGGACATGCCTAGCATGTCCCCATATATGGGTGCACATATGTGGTGCCCAGCTGGGCTTTGCTGCATCTGTCTTTCCTAAGACAGCTCCCTGGTCCCCAACTCCACTGGAATTGTGCAAAACATACAGATGTCCCTCTTCCTCCCAAGCCCTCCACGTACCCAACTGACCTGGAAGGGCTTCTCACTCTGGCTGTGCTTAGGGAAATCTAAATATTAAGTCTACACTCATTCCTCCTTGAGAGCCCACAAGTAAAGGGATCCCCTGGTTTTAGGATAACTGCACTCTTCTTGTTATGAAAACATCCCATAAAAACAGAACAAGAGAAATCAATTAGGCTTCCAGATACACTTTTCTTCTCTCCCTTTAATTAGTCTCCTTCCTGATGAAAATGTCCTGTGCCAACAGTAGGATGTGTAAAAGACAGCACTTTACACACTGCCTATGGAATCAGAAAGCCTATTAATAAGGTAGCATTTACGTGGCCTCTCCTGAACCTAATGCAGTATGAGAGCGTTGGTTCCATAAAAATAATTTTTTTTATTTTAATGTTTCTGCTTCTTGTCCAAGCATGGAGCTCCTGCCCTTTCCAAGGAAACCCTATTAAAGTTCTCTACTTTGGCCACAAGTGCCCTACACTTGTGGCTGAAGCTGGGAACTGGAATTAGGCAGGATAAAATGTTTCTGGGGAAAAAATATTCTTTAAAACCTGGAAGGCCGTGTGTTACTGGCAGAGAGGCACTTGAGGCCTGGCTCTGGGGTTCAGAACCTCCACCCTAATCTCCCGGGATACCTGCTACTGCTGGCCACCCCACCGTCCTGGCCAGGGAGTGCTCAGGCCCAAAGACCGTGCAGCACACCTTCAGGGCCCTGGGCCTAAGCTCCCACGCAAATCCTCCCGGGCCTGGCACAGTCCACATGTAATCTGGGCTCACTGTGTGCAACGGCAGCTATTTTCTCCTGGTCAACACAGAGCAGAGATGTTCCAAGACCTCATGTAACAGCAGGCTTTCACCACCAGTTGATCGATTCAGACCCCTGGACCCCCGCAAAGTTCCCCAAAAGCAATATCCTTGAAGAACATGCTCTAGGCCTGTTCCAAATACTACACATAATCACGGCAGGCGGGGGGCTCTCTTCAGGGCTCTCTTATTTCCGAGTTAATGAAGAGCCAGAAAAGTGGTTCAAAAAGAAAAGGCTCTCCTTTCCAGCAGGTGGCAGCAAAAGGCAGCAAAAGGGGCCCCAGGGGCTCCCCACTGCCACCCACCCCCCCAACCACCACCACCAACCTGGCCTGGTGACCAAAACAAACAGGAAAGGGAACTGGGTATTAACCACACAGCCCAGCCATCGGAGAAAACTCAGGGACCTAATATGTTCTCACCACTAATAATGTGGCCTTCTAAACTATCCTTATTAAGCATGTACCTGGAAATCCCAGGATGATCTTTCACCCAGAAATAACAAGACCTGGAGAAGAGCATCTCCTATCTTGACTCCATTTTAGTCTCTTAAAACAAGGTCCCTGAACAATGAGCAATTTAAGCAGCTTCCTGTGACACCTATCATTAGATCTTTTTCATATGTAACTGCTACGGCACTGCAGTGCTGCTTTAATTAAAATGTGCCTGATATCATCTATTCATTTACATTAAAAGGCGCTGGTATCTGAGCAGCTCACTAAGTGAACCACATGTTTATTTCATCCTGGACAGTTAACAGCCCAGACACCAGTTGCCCCACTTGACAAATAAGCTTTCCTAGCGGCTGTTTGGATCCTGATAAACTAATCACGAGTCAGCCTCTGCTACCAAAGAGAATGCAGGTTTGATGCAGGGATGATGGTTCCTGGGCAAATCAAAGAGGTTGCCCATTCCCTCCCCCCACCCCCCAGAAAACTGCTGATGGTACCCCTTCAAGAGGCAAGAAATTGTAAGTGAAGGACTTGAGATATAATTCCAAACCACGCGCTCCCCGCCATCCTCGTTCTTCTGATAATTTTTGCAGAAGCGGTATGCGGCCTGTGGTGTTCAAGAAGTGCCAAGGGGGGACGCCTGGGTGGCTCAGTTGTTTAAGCAGCTGCCTTCGGCTCAGGTCATGATCCCAGCATCCTGGGATCGAGTCCCACATCGGGGCTCCTTGCTCGGCAGGGAGCCTGCTTCCCCCTCTGCCTCTGCCTGCCTCTGCCTCTGCCTGCCTCTGCCTGCCTCTGCCTGCCTCTGCCTGCCTCTGCCTGCCTCTGCTCGCACGCTCTCTAACTAATAAATAAATAAAATCTTTTTTAAAAATTTTTTTAAAAAAGAAGTGCCAAGGGGCACAGAAAACCCACACTCCCTAGCAACTGCCATAACCAATAGGGCAGACCCTCCCATGCTCCCCCTGCCTGTGCACAGCCTCTGCCCTCTGCCTGGAATGCCTTCCCCCACTCTGCCCACCTGGAAAACTCCCTGTAAAGCCTTCAAAACATCACTCTTAAATGTCACCTCCTGATTAAAGCCTTCCCTGACCACCAACCACCCCTCCCCAAAATTCATTCCTACCCGGACGCCTGGGTGGCTCAGTTGGTTAAGCGGCTGCCTTCGGCTCAGGTCATGATCCCAGCGTCCTGGGATTGAGTCCCACATCGGGCTCCTTGCTCCGCAGGGAGCCTGCTTCTCCCTCTGCCTCTGCCTGCCTCTCTGTCTGCCTGTGCTCGCTCTCTCTCTCTCTCTCTAACTAATAAATGAATAAAATCTTAAAAAAAAAAATTCATTCCTACCATTTCTCCTCTGTATTGCTTTCATTGAAACTTCTTATACTCCCTCCTCTCCTACCACCCACCTTGCCCCCCTTCAAGCTATAGGGGGGAAAAAAGTGTTTTCCAGTTTCTACCTAGATTCTCAACTAAGCTTTAAGTTCCTGGAAGTCAAGAAGGACCAAGTCGTTTCCTCTCTGCATAACCAATCCTGGCACCCAGCAAGGCGTTCAACTGTTCCTTGAATAAATACATGAATGAATCTTTCCTACAACAGAATGTTCACAAGATTGAAAGGGGTTTGTTGTGGGGAAGGGGAAAAGACCGTGTTCTTCAAAGTCTCCACGAGCAATGCACCCTGGAGACCCAGTCCATTCCGGATTGGGGCACTTTTTGCCGACTTTTCAAAGAACTAATGAGAACAAAGGATTTAGGCAAACCGGTAACGACGTGCACTTGAGGATGTGAAATGACCAAGGAGCTGCCCCCTCCCCCATCTGTTTCTCTCTCTTCCATTCCTCCAAAATGCCCACCAGCACCTGATTCTCCGCGCACGGGACTGGTAGCGCATGTTCTGCATTAGCCTCGCCCGTCCTGATTTTCTGGGGGCGCATTTCTTCCAGTGTGTTCTTGGTTTTAAAAGCCCAGCCCAGCCCGAGGTGCCCATACCCAAGAAGCAACTATTCTAGGCTGGACTGAGCCTTGGTGTCCCTGAAGCCTTGGGAAGCTCGGATGAAGACAGAAAAGGGAGGAGGATTCCTTTTGTCCCTGGAGAAGCCCACACCCGTCGCTCTTCCATTAAGCAAAGGGAAAGCTGGACCCTCTCACACCTGGGTAGAGGGACGCTCAACTTTGTATCCTCAGGCGGGCTAACTGCCAAGGAGGAGCGCCTAGGGCGCAGGCGGAGGGAACTTTCAGGCCAACCAAGGCACGGCACCCTCCCCAGCCCTTCCCCCCATAAACTTGCTGCCTGGCCCGGAAAGGAGGCTATGCCTCTAAAAGGGAAATGAGAGTAGTAAAAAAAAAAAAGAAAGAAAGAAAGAAAAAAGATAAAGGAAGGACGGACTACACGCCGATTCTGGGATGCAAGGTCGGCAGCGCGTACTACGGCTGGCTAGCGCAGGGATAAAAATTCGCCACGCTCCCACCCCCACCCCCGGCAACCGAGGGCTGCATTTTTTGCCTCTACTGTGCCTACTCCACCCCACCCCACCCAACCCCCACCTTCCCACCTCTACTATGAGACCCGTGGAAAAGACCGAGAACGGGTCTCCAAACCCCATGAGATAAGGAGCTTGGGGGCGAGTGGGAGCGAATGAAAGGAGGTGCTTTTAAGAATCCTCACAACTGCGTCTCTGGAGACAGAACGAAGTGGGGACTTCAGAAATTACGCCAATTATCCTAGTCCTCCCTCCACAATCCCCAACCGCAATTATAGCAAGGGAAAACTGGTTGGAAGCTTGAGAAAATCTCCCTGGATTGTCTCCAGGGTTCCAATTCCCACCAATTATTGTTCGTCCAGCCCCCGGGAACAGGGTGGAGAGGGAGAGAACGCTCTTGGAGTTCCCCCGGGGAGAGTCAGGAGGGGACCTGGCGGGACCACAGAATCCCGCGGTTCGCCCGCAGCCCTCACCCAGTGCGGTGCCCTCCCCGGCCGCGGCCGCGCCCGCCTGCTGGCCGGAAGCGCTCTCTCTGCAGGTGCGACTCCCGCGGTTGCCCCTTCCCGGCACCGCCGCGCGCAGTAAGAGCGGTTTTCACCGCACCTTTCAAGTTCGGGGGCGTGGGGCTCGCGGGCTGAACCTGCTGTGGTTTCGACCCGGAAGCTGGCTACTAGGAGCAGGAGGGTGCGCCGGCTCGGCCGCGCCCCTCACTCCCGCGTCCGCGAGGCCGGGTCTCCAAGGAAGGGGGCACTCATGGGGGCTTCTTCCAGCCTGTAAGTCCTACTTCCCACCCTTTCACCTGGAGCAGGGCAGAGAGATCCGAGGGACCCATCCACACCGCGCCACCCTTCCCGGACCAGCACGGAGCTCGTCTCCAGGTCTCCCAACGCCTGTGCGGGCACCGGGCACAGCGGCGCAACTCCCCCCTTCCCCTGGATGCCTCCGCCCGCCCCAGCCATGCTTACCTGTCCTGGCGGTGCACACACAGAACCACACAACTAAAATCAGATCCCTCGGCATCGCTCCCGAGGGTCCCCGCCAAACGGGGCGCGCGGAAACCAGGAAGAAACAAATGCGCCTGAATCTCGAGGCGCGCCGGGCACGGAGCCGCCAAACTTGCTAGCGGGCGGCGGGGGAGGTGGCTCGGCAGCGCCGGGTGCTGCGCTCGGGTATCGCGCCCGGCAAGGCGGCCCCGGCCGCCCCGCCCCCAGCCCGCCCCCCACCGCGGGCGGCGGCGGCGCGGGGCTCGGCCCCGGCCCCCGCTGCGGCTGCGCCCGCCTTGGAGCTAGGGCGGGAGAGCCGGGCTCGGCCACTCCGGCTGGTTGCGCTGGGCGCTGGGATCTGGTTCTCCTGCTTCGCCCACCGAGCTGCGAGCACTCAGGAAGCAGGCGCGGAAGCCACCACTACCAGGAGCACCGGAGCAGGAGTCCCGGGACGCGCGACCAAAAAGCCGCTAAGGACGCCAGGCGCCCCTTCAGCTTCACGCGCTCCAGCCCAGCCGAGCTGGCCTCGCCACTGTCGCTGGCTCTGCTTTGCCGCCACGGTGGGGGTTGCCGAAGTTGCCACAGTTCATCCCCGCCGAGACGAAGAGCCGCAAGCTCTCGCGGGTGGGCTTTTTCCCCCCGCGGGTGGGCTTTTTCCCCCCGCGGGAACCCTGACCCGGGCGGCGCCACCGAGCGCGCCCAGCCCCTCCCCGGAAAACAATTACGGGGATTTGCTCCCGCAACTCGGCGGGGAGGGGCGATGGGCTGAGGGGGCTGGCGGCTGAGTCGGCGCTCGCCACGGGTACCTTCTGTCTCCTCTATCCGATGGATCCCTCTCTCTGGCTACAAGCTTCGGGAGTGCGGGGGGAGGACGCCGAGGCCGGGAGCACCAAAGAAGGGTCCCCGAGCTAGAGTGAGCTACAGTGCGGGTTTGGGGAGTCTATCTGCAAACCTTCCGGTTCTGCAGGGCAAATGCTGCCACATAGGGGAAATTCTTAACCATTTTTTTTTTCTTGGTGACTTGATAATTCTGTCAACAGCCCTTCTCTCCTTTCATAGCTAGTTTTGGCCTCTCCCGCAGTTCCTCTGGGACCCTCCTCTCACCACAACACTATTCCCTTCGGAGAAAAGTTAGACTTTGTTGCAGGCAAGAAGGGAAGTCCTCTTCCTACTCTGTGACCCCCTTTCGGACCCTGGGCGTTCCCTATAAAGATGTCCCAGGTTTTGTCGCACTTCCACTCAGGAATGTTATTTATAACCAGGATACAAAGTCATAAAATCAGAGATGACAGAACCTCTGATTTATACCAAATGGGATATACCAAATCCCCCAATGGGATTTTTTTAAGATTTTATTTATTTATTTGAGAGACGGTGAGAGATAGCACGAGAGGGGAGAAGTTCAGAGGGAGAAGCAGACTCCCCGTGGAGCTGGGAGCCCAATGCCAGACTCGACCCTGAGACTCCAGGATCATGACCCTGAGTGGAAGGCAGTCGCTCAACCAACTGAGCCACCCAGGTGCCCCCCTCCCCCCTGGGATTTAAATCTCCACTTGCCCAACTGGGCTCCTCTCTCTGAGCCCACCCGCCCCTTTAATATTTGCAATCCCTGGGGGAGGAAAGGGAAGTGTCTTTGAACAGTCCTCACACATCCTTGGGAAACCAGTTCCAAGGTTTCAGAATTCTGTTCACTGATAAGGATCTGCCCTTCTCACTTCCTGTACGCCTCTCACTTCTCATATTTCTAACCCCTACATAACCAGAACCCCAAGAGACCCCATTGAAGGTCACCAAATTAGCAGCACCACTTATTAAGAGAGAAGGTTCTACATGCTTTTCTGATCTCTGCCCTATTTTTCTGGATATTTCTGTATGCAAGCCACTGTCCCACTTGGCCCTTCACGTGTGGTCCCTTGACAGATGGAAAAGAAAGTGAACCAGCAGGTAAATTCGAGCTCCTGATGGCCAAAGAGAAAGGAGGGGAGTCAACAAAGAAGTGTGTTATGTACTCTAGAAGTTGAGCTGAAAAGATAAAGAGGCAAACTGATGTCAAAGCTAAACTGATTCTCCAACTCTTCCGGGATTCGGCTCAAGTCCTGAGGGGAGCTGTCTGCCTTGACCCTGTGTTTTCATTACAGAGTCTGGACTTTTTCCTTCAACCTAGAGCATGTTACATTTAAGGCCAGCATTAAAATCACACATCTTGCAGAAAACAGGATTCCTCAAGCGTCGCAGGGCTTTGTGAATGAGACTACCCATAAACCATGTTGTGTTGAGAGCCACGGCCCCTCTCTCCTCTGCAGTTTTTAGATACACCTCAACGAGAGCAGCCTGTAGTGGCTTTGAACTGTTGTTTCAAAGGCCCTTTCACTGATGTCAACAATCCTAGAACCCCTGGAAGACACAGTTACCCCAGCACAGGGAAAATGTGGTCTGGGTGAGACCTTCAGAGCTCTCCATCTTGAGGTCTCTGTAATTAGTCGGTCCGGTGGGATGGGGCTTTTAGCGTGTTCCATTAAAAACTAACGCAAGACGTATGTTCTGTCAAAGCTTTGCTGCATCACATCCATTAACACTAACAAGAGTTAATCTCAACAAGGTCATAGATCTTCCTACCGAACGAAGTACTTCAATCTCCTTTTATAAGTGGGCTTCTTGCGTGAGGATTCTGACTGTGCCCACCTGTTTGGCTAAGGTAGGTCTCACAGAACACACCCAGCAAACTTCTGTAGTGACAACGAAGGGACCACGTGGCAGTTTAGGTGTTTGAGGTTGAGATACTGCAATGGGACCTGTGCTCAATGGAGGAAGCAGTGAGGCTTGGTTTACCCAATGCCATATCCCAAGTCCACCCTTCCTTTCTGAATAGCTTCCTTCCTGGTTTCTCCAGGAGCCAGGAGCTTCCTTTGATTATCCTTCTGCCTCTCCTTCCCGACCCCTAAATGTCAGCCGCCATCTCTTCCAGCCACACTCACTCTTCCGTGTTCTCATCGAGCCTCATGGCTTTCAATACTGTCTCTACCTGGATGATTCTGAAATGTGTATCCCCAGCCCCAGGTTCTCCTTTGAACCCCAGGCTTATCCACCCAACTACCTATAAGGTGTCTTAAATGTAATATGGCCACATCATCAAAATCAAAAACATTTGTGCTTCAGAGGACATCACGGGAAGTGAAAAAACAACTCACAGGACAGGGAGGGAATTGCAAGTTATATATCTGATTGAGACTTGTATCTATTAAGAATCTACTACAAATAGACAATGCAATTTGAAATTGGGCAAAGGATCTGCATAGATATTCTTCCAAAGAAGATATACAAAAAGCCAATAAACCCATGAAAAGATGCTCAACATCATTAGGCATCTGGGAAATGCAGATCAAAACTACAGTGAGCTACCACTTCATAGCCACTAGGATAGCTAAAATCAAAGAGACAGATAACAAATGTTGACAAGGAAGTGGAGAAATTAGAACCCTCACATACTGCTGGTGGGAATGTAGAATGGTTCTTCAAACTGTTAAAGAGAAAGCTACCATACGATCCAGCAATTGGACTCCTAGGTACACACGCAAGAGAAATGAAAGCATATGTCCACACACTAAGATGGACACAAATGTTCTTAGCAGCATTTTTCGTAATAGCCAAAAAGTGGACATAGCCCAATGTCCATCAACTGATGAATGGATAAATAAAATGCGATCTATTTATACTGTGGAATATTACTCAGCAATAAAGAGAAATGAAGTCTTGGTGCATACCGTAGCACAGACGAATCTTGAAAACATTATACAAAGTGGAAGAAGCCAGTCACAAGGGATCGCATATCTTATTCCATCTACAGGAAATGTCCAGAATGAGCAAATCTACAAGGACAGAAGGTTGCCGAGGGCTGAGGGGAAAGGGAAGGAAGGATTAGCAGGTGACAGCTAAAGAGCACGAGGTTTATTTGGGGGTAATAAAATGTTCTAAAGTTGACTGTGGTGGTGGGTGAAGAACTCACAGGTTAATATACTAACAGCCATTGAACTGTACACTTTTTTTTAAAGATTTTATTTATTTATTCAACAAACAAAGATCACAAGTAGGCAGAGAGGCAGACAGAGAGAGAGAGAGGAGGAAGCAGGCTCCCCGCTGAGCAGAGAGCCCCATGCGGGGCTCAATCCCAGGACCCTGGGATCATGACCTGAGCTGAAGGCAGAGGCTTTAACCCACTGAGCCACCCAGGCACCCCTGAACTGTACACTTTAAATGGGTTTAAATGGTATGGTATGTAACTTGTATCTCAATAAAGCTGGTTTAAAGAAAAAACTTTAATGGTTATGGGGAAAAAATACAACATATGGCCAAATGAGGACTTTTGATTTTTCCCTCTTCCCAAACTTGTTTCCTGCTGCCCTCTAAGTCTTTGCCAGGTGCTCCAATCAAATAACCTGGGGTCATCCTTGACTCGCTTTCCCTCACATCCCTCACATTCAAGCCATCAAGCCCTGTCAGTATACCTTAAAGAAAAACTCCTAATCAATCACCTCTCATCACCCCTCACTATTCCCACCTTGCTCTAATCCATCACTGTCCCTTTCTTAGTCCACTGCCATGGGTTCCCCATTATTCCCTCTGCCTCCTCTTCTCTTGCCTCTTCCGACCCGCTCGTTGCCCCCAGCAGTCATAATCTGCTTTTTAAACCATGTGTCTAGTCCAGTTCCCTTGCAAAACAAACAAACAAACAAAACCCCTGTGCTTTTCCACCATGTTTTGAAAACACCCAAACATCTTACCAGGCCTCTACCCACCTTCCCAGCTGTCTCTCTCCCTACTCGCCACCCCTTGCTCCCTCCAGATCAGCTTTCTTGCTATTCCTCAAACATTCCAAGTTCATACCTTCCTCGAGGACCGCTCCCACTACCTGGAACATTGTTTCCATAAATCTCTGTGTGCGTCTCTTTCTACATCACTCAAACCCCTATTCGAATGTCAACTCCTTGGGAGCCCCCACCTGAAGAAGGGGTCTTCCTCTCACTTCCCCAGGTCTCTCTCTGCCTCCTTACCTGGCTTTAGTTTTGTATAGTGCTTATTATTATCTGAAATAACGATTTAGTCTTACTTATTCTGTCTCCCCCGTGCAATGCAATCTCACAGGAGTAGGATTTTTGCCTTTCTTGTTCATCAATGTATCTCCACACCTCGGACAGAACCTAGTGCATTTTAGGAGCTGGATAAATGTTCACTGAATGACTCAGTGGTTGCGCTCCCAGGAAGCAGCATGCAGAACAGACATTTCTCACTGGCCATCACCAAGGCAACTGCCTGCCTTCTCACACCGGCTGAATCTTTGTGGGACAGCCGATTTCACAGAGGGCAAAGCTAGAAGGCCTCTTTGTAGTATCCAGACTAAATCCACAAGCCAGAGGCAGATTCAAGGCAGAGAGATTTTGCATCTCATTTAGGGCCCTTCAGTCCCCCTCCCCAAACAGCCTTTCAACTACCTTCACATTCATGGACACATAACAAGCTTCCTTATAAAACTGGGGAAAATCAGAGGATAGTGCTATTACAGATCGGACTGTGTCCCCCACCAAAGGGTATTTCGGAATTCTCACCCCCAGTACTTGTGCGTGTGACCTTGTGTAGAGACTGTGTGTTTGCAGATGTCATTGGGTCCAGATGACGTCATGAGTGTGGGCCTTAATTCGATATGGCCTTGTAAGAAGAGGAAATGTCTCTGGAAGACAGAGACATGGAGAACACCATAGGACAAAGGAGACAAACTGAAATGTTGCAGCCACCAGAAACTAGAGGACGCAAGCGAGGTTTCTCCTCCAGAGGCTTTGGAGGGAGGATGGACCTGCCAACACCTTGATTTCAAATTTCTAACTTCCAGAACTATCAGAGACTAAGTTTCTGCTGTGTTAAAGTTTCCAGTTTGTATTGCTCTGATATGACTGCCCTAGAAATTAACACAAGTGCCAATTTGGTGGCAGAGCCTAGGAAAACGCAAAAACCCCAAATCTCCTTCACAAGCTTGGTGGCCCAGGACTCCCTGAAACCATGCACCCCTAACCTTTGTGGGTATTCTCATTTCCTGAAGCTTGCATGCAATCATAAAGAGGGGTCAAATGAATATATTCATGCATGTCTTTCTGTCTCTATATGAATATATGAATTCTACATAAGAAATGTTTACTTCCAATTACTACCTTCAAACTTAAATGACACCCAAATTAGAGGGACTCATATTTTGCTAAGTTAACTATTGTCCTTCTGTCTTGCCACTTCAAATACTCTTTGGACCAAAGCTAGGTAGCAAACTGTAGGAAGACAGATAGAAAAATCCTTAGAGAGACATATAGATAAAGGCACCTAATAATTCTCCAGATGAAACCCTCCTAATCTCTAACATCAATAATCTTGGATGAGTTTCAAGTTTCCATGACAAGAACCAAGGTGTGCACATACCCAGGTTCTGTTAACTGTTGTGTAAGAAGCACAAGTCCATCCCTATAGACCAGGGAAAAGCAGATATGCCTCTCTCCAACAGGATAGTGTCCTCCAGAAGCGGGCCTTGCCCCAACCCTGACCAGAATAATAATGGCTCCATTTATTACATATAACTCTGGCTGGGTTACTGCTCTAATAGAAGTCCTTCCTATGGATTTCATCCTCAAGACAACCCGATTAGGTAAGTGGGATTACCATACCTGTGTTACAGATATGGAAACTGGGCCATTTGCCAAATGTGTGGCTGAGTCAAGCTTCAAACCCAAGCAGTATGACTCCAGAATCTGTGTGTGGAACTGTTAAGCTTCAGAACTGTCTACTGCTTCTCCTGGGGTGAAGCCCGTGGAGTCCGTCTCCTTGTTGAGGTCTTGTGGGAGATGAATTAATAGCAGCTCTGTTCCCTGCATAAGTTTTGACCAATTGATAAGTAAAAGAGTCAGCAGGAGTCCAAACATGACTTTTATGAATATAGATACAACACTGGAAGAGACTAGCCTAATGTGGAAGCCCAAATGGACTGGCCATCAGCCCTCCCTCTAGGCTGGACCTTGGCACAGCCATCGGCTCCCACTGGTGTGGGTGAAGCAAGAGTGTGAAGGAGAACTCATTGAGAAATGAGGACCGATGGCCCTCCCCCCTCCTCTGTAAGGAGTAGGAAGGGAGTGAATAAAAAGCCAAAAGAGTTTGAGGGAAATTTCTCATCATGGAAACCAAAAGTGTAGCGAAAAGATGACTGACTCCTCCTCATCAACTTTCAAACTTTCTTCCACAAAGTCTCTTCCACCATCCAGTATCCCTGGGCTGCCCACCTAAGTGTTTACCCAGTCTTTTTCTCTAGGCCTTAAGACAATACTTCATTCGTAGTAGAAGTCCCATGTGCTCAACAGTGTGGCCAGCACTCTGCAGGAAAGTTAGAGGAAGGCGTGCTTTTATACCTGCTCACACGGAGTTAGGAGAGATAGAGAAGTCCTCACTGAATTACAGCTTCCATGAGCCAGCCTCTGACCCAAAACGACTATCCCCTGAAGGAATTTCAGGCCATGGGATGGCATAGTGAGAGATTTTAGAACCAGGAGAGACTTCTCTAGTTACATTAGGCAACAACCTATCCCATTAGTTCATGAGACTGGCTTCTGTCAGCTACAGAAAATGGAAATTGTCCTTTCCAATGCTTTTTAGACTACTTTCCAGAGTCATGGGCCACAAAAAATCTCCTTGCCAACAAAGTAAAATTAAGCTTTCCCACATTTCCCAGTAGTTCCATGGGTCTCCTTCTAGTCCTCCTAGCTTATTTAATGACCTGCATCCCTGAAGAGTCCATCTAACTTTGTATAAAGGAAAAACTCCCAAACAATAAAAACTTCAATAAGAGATATTCAACACTTTCTCTCTCAGGTAAAAGAATTCTAGAGCTGGACAGTCCACGTTTCATCCACTGGTTCTAGGAATACTCAGGGAGCCAGGCTCCTTCCAGATCTCTGCTCTATCATTCCTATGATCCAATAGAGCTGCTGATACTCCAGCCATTATATCCACCTTCCAGATAGTAAACATGGAATAGAATGAAGAGAAGGAGAAAAGCATACTCAGAGTCCCGTGTATCACTTTTACTTATCTCTGGGCAGAGCTTAGTCATAAGGCCATTCCTTACGTATCTGTTAGCTATTGCTGCATAATGACCAACAATGAAGTTTCAGGGGCCATACAACACTAAGCATTTATTTTCACATATCTACCAGGTGGCTAGGATTCAGCTCCTCTGGGCTGGTCTCAGCCAGGCACGTCTGCCTCAGGCCACAGTGGCTGAGCTGACTGATTTCTCATGGCAAGTCTGTGTGTCAGTTGAGTGACTCTCCCCACATGCCTTTCGTCTGCCTTTGACCAGTGGGTTAGCCAGGATATGTTTATCTCACGGCACAAGGGGTCACAAATGAGCAAATGACAATAGGCAAGGTCTCCTAAGGGCTAGACTCAAAACGGACACACTGTCACTTCTGCTCCCATGCTATTAAAGGCAACAGGCAAGAAATACAATCTGTTCACGATGAGGACATAGCCCAGATGTGATTCAGGGTTGGGTAAAGAAGTAGGTAATCTACCATACCTGGCTGCAAGGGTCACATTCAGCTGAGCAACAACAAACCTAGTTAAAGCGGAAGATGTTACTAAAGAATGGAAGAACAGAAATCCAGAGAAATTCAGTCTCCACCATTCTCTCTCGCATCATACCAACTTGACAAAAGACCAGTTCTGCCTTAGGACAAGTTCATCCCACCCCCACCTCAAGACACAGGGGCTCTATAACCATGAAGCACTTGCAAGAAGGCAAGATCAGGGAAGGGGTGCTCATCAAGACTGTCATGGGCTTGTGCTTAGCAGGACTCTCCACTTTTGAGCAGGTGGGGCCAAGTGATTTTTTTGTTTATTATGGTCTTTGTCAATGCTCTCATCCAAGAAAGATCAAATTCATGCTCTCTTAGAAGTTACGGCCCAAAGCTCACTCTATGTGCATCTGTCCCATAACACCCATTTGGGATGGACATGGTGGGAAAATTGTGCAAATGAGCATCCTTCATAAATAACCACAGAATCCCTCAGCCATCACTAACTAACTGAGATGAGAAGGCATGAAGAAATAAGTAGTGGGATAAAAATATCAAACCTGTCCTGAAACTCCTGAGCCACACCTGCCCCAGCACCTGCCCTGGATTCTGAGACTGTGCCAAGATCCCGAAACTAACATGGCAGCACTCAGCAGAGGTAAGAGTCTCCAGGACCAGTCTCCAGCCCTACTGCTATGCCTGTTCCTACTGGTTCATGTCATCTCCATGCTGATTGCTCTGACTTTAAGTGTGACCCCTGGTGACCCCAGTCATGAGTTAGGAAGGAGATGACCTGGAAAGACCCCCCTGTATTTCTAGATTTATGACCCGGCTAGTGTCTTGCAGTTCACTTCTGACATTTTGAAGGTGCTGGTTTCTTGCACAATCAAACCAGAGTTTTTGCCTCAGGTTCCTCCCCACTCTCATCCATCCTTGACACAGAGATCGGGTCAACACTTCAAATGCACAAATCTGACTCTAATAGTAAATACCCAACATGCATCTGCAGTGCTACATTTTCATATACAGACTTCGGTGAATCGTAATGGCGACTATGTGAGATGGGTACAAACGTTCCCGTTTTACAAGTGAGAAAACAGAGACTGTGTAAACAAGGAAAGGAGTTTGCCCTCAACCCCAAGACAATGCTTTGTCTCCAGCATCATAGCTGCCTCTGCCAGGAAATCTCTCTCCATTATTCAACAACCTTCCATGGCTCCCAGTGGCCCACCAGGCAACATCGGGACTCTTCACATTGGCACTGAAGGAATTTGACTGTCAAGTCCTCAACTACATTTTCAGCCTCAGTTCTCACTTCCCACAAGCATATACTATACCTTCCAGTTGCATCCATCATTCTTTCTTGAAATGGTCTGTCTTGTGCTCATGCCATCGCTTACTGGCTTTCATCTCCCTGGAAAGCACATACTCATCTTAAAGCCTCACTCAGTCTGAGGAACCTGGTGGGAAGGATCTAGTCTTCCTCATGTATTCTTGCACATCGTTACACTGAGCTCAGTTCCTTGTACAGAGCCGATGCTCAATATTTGCTTATTCACTTCAACAATGCCTTTATTGAGTATCTACTGTGTGTCACAGACTCTTAGGTACTGGAAACATAAATTCTGAAGACCCTGAGTATACAGGTCAAAAAATGAGAGTCTGGAACAATGAACCATGAAATCATGAGTCTCTCTCAATGTGGATCCACACTATATTCTAGTCATTATTTTCTTTTAATCCTACAAATGTCTGGAGAAGTTTGCTGGAAAAGGGAAGGGGACTAAGTTAAATGACTTGGAATATCACGATTCTCATAAAACTGCAGATTACACTGAAACGCAAGAAAGGGGTGTCCCCCACCACACGTAGTCTCTGTTTTACATAGTAGAATGTGAACATCAGAGAAGTAAATCCAGTCTTTGTAAAGTTGCGGTATTTTAGAAGGCACCGGAGGAGTTTCCTATGGGAAAGGGTCCCCTTGGTGAATTTTCGAGGCAGTGACTACTCCTCCCACAGGGATCTCTTTGTACATCCAGTTCCCACCAAACAGACTGTTGTACAAGAATCTGTGTATCCAAGATACTTGGACTTCCATGCAACTGTGAGATTCTGGATCTCTGGTTCCAGGAGAGACATCTAAAGAGGAGGAAGGAAGCATGAGCAAAAGCAGAGGACTATCGAAGGAATAAGCTTGGTAGGAAAAGAGCAGCAAAGTACAGGGGACAAGGAGCTGCCAAACAAATGAAAACAAGAGGACACATTGGATGGAGGAAGATGGGAGAGTTGTAAGGTCAAACACCGCACTAGCTCCTCCCAGACAGAGCCCTGCACCCCTCTTTAATAGCCCCGAGTACACTGGTTCTGCTACGGATGCATGAGCTCTGTCCTTTCCACATTTTGTTATTGTGCCCATTTAGGGAAAGACTATTTTTTTAAAGATTTATTTAGTATTTTAGAGAGAGAGGGAGCACGTGAGCACACAAGGGGAGAAGGGGGACAGAGGGAGAGGGAGAGAGAGAATCTCAAGCAGACTTCCCACTGAGCCCAGAGCCTGATGCCAGCTCGATCCCAAGATCCCAAGACCCTGAGATCATGACCTGAGCAGAAATCCAGAATTGAACGCTGGGGCTCCTGGGTGACTCAGTTGTTAAGTGTCTGCCTTCAGCTCAGTCATGATCCCGGGGTCCTGGGGTCGAGCCCCGCATTGGGCTCCCTGCTCAGAGGGAAGCCTTCTTCTCCCTCTCCCACTCCCCCTGCTTGTGTTCCCTCTCTCGCTGTATCTTCTACCAAATAAATAAATACAATGTTAAAAAAAAAATCAAAACTGAATGCTCAATCAACTGAGCCACCCAGGCACCACTCTATTTATTTCAGGCTTTTATTTAAATTCCAGTTCATCAACATGTATGGTAAAATTGATTTCAGGGGTAGAATTCACTGATTCCTCACTTACATATAACACCCACTGCTCATCACAACAAGTATAGGGAAAGACCATTTAAAAGGGAGCATAAAGACACAACAGAGCTTCTCCAAGTAAAATTCTATGGCTTCTGGGATCTTTTGAAATGATCCAAAGAAATACTGCAAGATTCCAGTTCAGGGATAAACCGGAAAATGAGCTGGTAATTGTTGAAACCGAGTAATGCGGACATGGGAGCTCGTTACTCCATACTCCCCACTTTTATGTAGGCTTGAGAATTTCCAGCATAAAACTGCAAAAGAAAACGTAACTGAGCAATGGGATTTCAGGAAGGAAATCAAGGATGCTGAGCCAGCACCAAACTCTGGTCCCACCCAACACTCTTCACCTTTCACGATAAGGTCTTAGACTGAGTTTGGGATTTTCCGCTTGGTCTGCACGCTGAAGTACACGGTCATGGGCAAACCTGAGTGTGTGTTTTTGTCAATCCCATGACACAGGATGGGCATGTATGCACGTGGCAGGTTTTCAGAGTCAGCTTGTGAGGGCATTTCTTTTCCCCCTAAATGTGGCCTAGCTCATCCCTATAGCCTGCCAACACAGAAGCTGAAGGTGGGAGTGGCGTGTGATTGTGTCATACTCGTTCGAGGACAGAGTGGAGCTTCTGGGTTGGCAGGATCAGACGGGGACGCCCAGCCACCAGTCCCTACACGTGGCACAGGAACTCAGGGCCTAATGGGCAGGGAACGTGGCAGCTCCACCCACCTTAAAGGGCTGGGGAAATGGTCTTTATTGATTTGCTTGATTAACAGAAGTAGTCTTTCTACTAGGCTCTGAGTTCCTTGACATCTGGACTATTCTATCTTTTACCCTGTTTTGCCTGGGGTCTAACTCCATGCAGAAGCTACACAAATGTCTGCTGAATTGCAATAAAGTTGAAGATTGACAAAATGGCCACTCAAACACCCAAGGATTCTACTAGCCCTACTACCAGTCCCTCTGTCCAGATTCACTCGGATTCTCCCGCTCCTTCTCCTCCTCCCCATGAGGGATAATTAATAATTCAGCCAACAATAGTGCATTCTGATAGTTAAGGGTATAACAATTTAATTGGCATTTGTTTCTAGAGCAGCACAATATCTCATTTCTCAGGAGGGCAGTTTTCCGTTTCTGTTCCAGATTCCTTCTAATACAATAGATAAATCCTGGGAATACCTGAAGGCCATGTGTTAAGAAAGAGAGAATGTGAGTAATGGGTTTGTAATAGACACCATACTATAATCATCATGTTTTAAACACTGACATTTATTTAGGGTTTTGTGAACTCATACATTATTAAGATAAATTCTAATTTATACCAGTATATAATAGGCAAATATATAATACAATAAATTGCATTTATAGACATAAATACAAAATTTGAGGTAGGGCCTCAAGAATAATGACTTTTTAAATGAATAATGCACAGTATATAATATGTACTCTGTAAGATATATATATATATATGATGCATCATTTGTAACATAATATATTTTCTTCATGTACAGTTAATGAAAAAATATAAGGACCTGATTAGGGAATATATCTTTATTCATAGGCAACAGTTCCACATAAGATGCCTGCAATTAGGACATTAGCCAAGTATGCAATTTCCAAATAACCTATCCCATGATAGGTCCATAATAAAGTGCAAAAGAAAGACGAAAAAAAAAAAAAAGAAAGAACAGGTCCTAGTCAATTACTAAGTATCACCCTAACAATAAAATACACCTATAAGGCAAATGGTTACCTGAAGATGTATTTAATCCAGAGCAAGCAAACCAAACCACTGCGTTCACGGGTGAAGCACGCCCATCACGTGGCTGCAGGCTGCTCAGCGGTGACCCCAGCCCAGACCACAGTGCAAAATCACTTGGTCTTTCTGTACAGTTGAAGCAAAATCTGGGAAAGACAGGGAGCTCTGCTTTTACAAATCCTCCGGACACTTCGTGGAGAAATGACTATTGAAATTCAACTCACCCATACCTTTGCTCCCAGCCTGGAAGTTTTCTGCATGATACCCACCCACGCTAGTTTGCTGGCCGGGGCCTTTGGTCCCTACGAGACAACCTGCTGTACAGCGTGCTCTCTCTTGAGTCATCTGCATACGGGAAGCAATCGTCATTGTGCAAATCTCTGGGAAGAGGACGGTGAGTGATGGCCAAGGGCACAAAGGGGAAAGAAACATCTGTAATTTTAGGCATGGGAAGACCATGCTGACAGGTAAAGTTCATCAGGAAGCACGGAGGCACGTGTCGATAGCAGAATAAGAACTTTAGTAAGGGAAGCTCAACTCTGACGCGGTATTATTAGCGTAAGGACAACCCAAGTCTTATCCATTTAAAAAGATCATTGTGTTAAATTCTTTTTAAAGTGCCACTCACTGAAAGACCAGTGGATTACATTTCTTGCACATTAAAAACGCATGGGAAATTTCAAAGACGTTGAGGTCATCGAGATTTTGCATTGACGACAGCTTCCATGCAACGAATAAATAGAAAAGAAAAAGAAACGACCAAAATAAGACCAGACCGGACATGCCTGTACGTATCAAACACACAGCCCGAAAGAGACTAAAAGTTACTAATATGCAAGACAAACATTTGCAGAAGAAGCCACAACACCGATAGGTAAGAAATACACATTTTTGTTCTCCTTTAAGGATATTACAAGGTTACTGCTTTTAACATATGTCTTTTTTTTTTTTTGTCTCTGAATGGGTTTCTGGCATTCGTTGGTGTCGGGGAAATAATCTCACTCGTGGAAAATAGCCCACCCCTCTCCACAGGAAACCAATGCAAGTTTTTCCTCAGCAACTTGGTTTTTAACTCAGTTTGAAGGAGAACGTTCAAGCAGCAGTTTGTGACAATGCTGTTCATTTTCTTTTTTTTTTTTTTTCCATTCATATATGTTTTTTTTCTTCCAACTGGCTGTGGAAGAAAACACCGTGTGGAAACGTCCACCCAAGTCTAGGGGAGGTGCAGCAAAGGTCAACGCCCCGTGACAAACCAGCTGGGACGCTGACCACCTCCCTACCAGGGAAAGCCTCGGAGTGGAACAAGGCTCGAGAAATGGGTGAAACTGAGCTCCCAAAGTCACTCTTTCCACAATACGCTCGGAACTGTTCACCTTGAAGAGAATTTTACGTGAAACTTGGAAATTGTAGGGAAAAGGAAAAACACTCTGGCTGTTCAAGGAACAGCTACTGGGTCTTCACTTGGACAAATCCCAGGGAACACAAATGGAGCTGCCCCCACCGAAAAACACGCCGCAGCGTGTCGCCCGCAAGGAAGTCCCTGCCCTCACAAGTCAGCTTCCAGTGTGTGGAAAACAAACCTGGCAGCAGCCGGCAGGACCCCCCCGCCCAACCACCTTCTTTTAATCACAACAGCAATAATTAGCAGAACTGGGGTTGGCATCCGACCCAGCATCCGACTCCAGTGTTTGCCAAGAGGGGAGAGAGGGAAGCCAAAAATCATTCGCCCTGACACACACATACCAGTCCCTCCAGAGAATGCTAATTGATCTCAGCTTTTTTCTTCAGCCTTCCAATTGGAAAGGCTGTAGATAATTTCCAAAACTAAGTGATTTCCTCCCTGCTTCTCCCACCCCACTGGTTATCAATTGGAGAGGCTAATTTTTGGAACCCCCTCGGTGACATCCACTAAAGTAATGGGGGCTTCTCAGCAATATGGCTTTCGTGGGGAAACCAGTGTTCATGGCAGACGGCCACTATGGGAGACACTGGGCGCGTGAGGCCACAGCTTAGCCTCCTAACGCTACGTCTAGGGGAAGCTCAGTTTAGTTTCTGGGACAGATTCGAGTAAGCTCTAGCTTTGGGAGAGAGAGAGGGAAGGAGAACAAGACAGACATGCACTGTAGACAAAGAGATGAAAACCTACAGCTCAAAACCCATCTTTCTTTCCTTTTCTACAGTTTCCACAGGCAATTCTTGAAACCTAGAAATTCACGTCATTGTTGGCAAATGACAATGATATTTGTCCTAGAAAAAGAAGAGCTCAGTAAAATGAATTGAGACCTCTTTTTTTGATAAGTGAAGTCATTTTAAAAAAAGAAAAAGAAAAAGAAAAACATGTTACACTGAGGTCTTCTGTTAGGTTTCACTGGTGAGGAACAGGATGAAAATGTCACATCAATACACAAGATTTAAACTGAAAACTTTGCCTGAGACCCTATAATATGAAGACAAACAAATAGAAAGTGACTGAAGTGGTCTCCCCTAAAGGAAACAATTTTAGGTTTAGATATTATTACAGTAAGGAAAAAAAAATCCAGACTACACTACTCTAAACTCACCATCTCTACAGTGATTCGTAAGATATTTATAAGGATAGAAAACACCACTACGCGTACACACTACATGAACACATAGCACATTTGAAAAATTTCATATATGCATGTTCAGGGTACAAGAAGGTAATAAAGGTCACGGCTTCGCCAATCTTTGCAGAGATATGATTCACTCTCATTAGAACACAGTTATGAGTATGGTGAATTGAGAACTCTTTAAATTGAATTGGCTAAATGTAGTCTTAAAAACTATAGTCTTAATTGGCTCACTTGCTACTTACCTAAGCTGTATTTATCAGAAATTCCTGTAAATACAGTGACCTAAATGTACTACCAGCACAGTGAATATCATGGTTGCTTTCTGTTAAACTCAGCATTTCTTTTTGATTTCTCTATGACCACAGTTGGCCTTTACTGTGAATGAAAAAGAGTAAAAATCGAGAAGGTATCTGTCTTATAAGAGGTTGTGTCTTATATATATAAAATATACAGACAGAACCGGGGTAAGTCTTGTTTTCCCAGAGGTTAAGAGACAAGGTGTCCACAGCTCATAGAAAGACATTTTGAAGAGAAGAAACATGGAGTCATGACACTGAACCATGGCACTAAATGTCATGTAGAAACCGGAATGGACCTCCACGCTGACTGTACAGAGGCGCAAATTACACGATGGCTTCTTGTGCACAGGTGGAGGAAATGACCAAGAGAACTCACACATACGGTCACTTAATAAAAAAAAAAAAAAAGAAAGAAAGAAAGAAAGAAAGAAAGAAAGTGAGGGATGAGAACTCTTCACCGAGAATTCCAGTGCACAGAGACGGAAGTGTTAGTTCCTGGCACACCTGAAATGGCCAGTCCAGATGCAGATCCCCAGTAGTAAATGGAAATGCAAACATTATTGGCCACCTCAGTGGTGCCCAAATCCCCTCATTCTAAAACATTCTGCAGCCACTGCTGATACTCCAGATACACTCTGCTCAACTTTCTGCATCTGAATGAAATCACGTTGCTCAGCAAATACCAGTCCTGTGAGTCTGCCATCCTATATATGTCTTAATGGCACCACCAACGACAACACACACAGCAGATTCCTCCCTACTGACCAAGTCGCTCACACCTACTTGTGACTTCACTGGAAAGCGCTCACCTGGCTGTACCACTCCTGCCAGGGAAAGCCTGTGCTCAGGAGACCAACCCTTCTGGAAACCGACACCATGGACTCGGGCAAAAAAGTGCCTCAAGTGGTCTGTCTAGCTCTTCACTACAGCATGCAACGCCATGTCTTACCTCTCTACATAACCACTCTCATGCACGGCCATGAACCAAGATGTGGGGAGAGAGAACATGGGAAGAAAGCTGGGGGAAACATGAGGGGAAGGCAGAGAGGAAAAACACGATCAAGTCTGGGCCATCCCATGCCAGTGGACTAGCACTGGGTGCCCAGTTCCAAATCCTTCACTGGCAGTTTGAGTCCCAGGGAAGAGGTTCCCAGTGGGTCAATCATGTTCTTGTAACGCTCTCCACGGTGCTGAGCTAAGAACGGGCCCCAGTCCGGCTGTGGCGAGCACACCAACTTGAGCCTCTGCAAAGAAACCAAAGATACACAGGGTCATGGAAGTAATGCACCTTCCTCCCCTACTCCACACCCCTCTATCCGCAAATTATTTACTGGTCACAGCTTTCGCCAGAACCCCTCCCTAGGCCAAGAGGTCCCCTACCAGGAGAAGCAGTTGGGAAGATCAGCCTTATCAATTAATTAGGCCAAGGGCGTTAAAGAGGAAACTGAGTTTGGTTCACTTGTAATTATTTACGTCACCCTGTGAACGATACTACAATTGCTCAGGGTCTGCCTTGCACAAGATTAACCGAGGATAAAGGGCCCAGATTTTCATGATACATTTTTTTCCCTCCAAATGAAGAGACTTCACAAGCTTTCTCTCTCCACTGCCAAACACAGTCTGCGAAGGACATGAGCTCAATAACTTTCGTTCTGTAGTCTCAACAGTGGGTTGTTACATCAAAATAATTGGATTTTGTTTAGCATATTTCCCCAAAGCATATAAGTGGCCAGGGGAAAAAAACTGCAACCCCAAAGACACATTGCCAAGAATGAGCAAAGATTTTAATTATCTGCTGACAACAATAGATGCTTCTGACTTGGTTCAGCAGTGTGGGTTCTTGCAAGGGAGCTAGAAATAATGGGAACATCTCTGATCCTGCAACTGAACTTACTTTACAGAAACATAATTTGATGGGAATATTTTCTGGAAAAAAAGAAAGCAAACATATTTCTGAAAACATAAGGGGGAACAATTACATGTTTATTACCTATTAAAGTGAAACTGCTTCTTAGAGCTGTTAGTTTAATCTCTCCTTAATTATCGGTTTGCAACCTTTGTGTCCCAAATCAACCATAATAAATTTGTACAGCCAACTCATCAGTTTAGGGAATTTCGCCCTGAGGCAGAAGCAGCAGAGGCTACACTAGCTGCTGTTCAGAGGGAACAAGATTCCTGGTTCAGTTAGTGGGAGGTTCCTCTGGGGCAAAAGGGAGCCATCTCTGGGGGTAAAAGGGTCCACAGGAATTTACCTGGAGGGGACAGTGGACAATTTCCTGAGGATGGAAACTGGAATCCCACTTCAGCAAGGAGACACCTACATGCCCTTTGTCCACTCTGTCTTCATCTTTAGGCCATTGAAGATAAAAGCCTCCTCCCCACGACATGGACATTTGTGTTAGGCCTTTACTCACACACCTTATTCTCATGTTGCTGCTCCCTCCAGAGCCTCCGTGGGATGCTCTCTTCCTTTCCTCAGTCTGACTGACCAAGAGCAAAGCCTGTACAGCTTTCTTCACTACCCTCTATCAGCAGGCGTTTCGTGGCCTTGGTCTATCCCAATACCTCTGAGACTTGAGGGAAGTCGCAAGTCTGAGACTCCAGATAGCCTTAGAATCAGCTGGAGGGCCGGTTACACTACCGACACGGGGTCCTAATTCCCCAGCTCCAGATCAGTGGAGCTGAGCTGGAGCCTGATCCTTCGGATTTCCCACAAGATCCCAGGGGGTGCTGATGCTGCTGGTCCCTGGGCCAACCCTGAGCAACACTGGTCTGGTCCAAAAGGCCAGACCTCTGGATTTTCAAACAGATGTAGTGCTGATCTATTCCTAGCACATCTGGGCAAGGGACTTCTCACAACAAGAGCCTGGTGGCTCTCACACATCATTGATGGCTCAACAAGGGGCAGTCCCTTCCCATCCACCCTGGAGAAAGCGTGGGAATTCTTTTGAAATGAGGAAAGAAACAAGGAAAGCGTCCAGCAAGGGGTTAACAAAGGCAAGTCTCACCTCATACCAGCCATGCCCCGGACCCTTCATTACACTGTGTGGGGATGGTAACATGTTCACCAGCTTGGGCCCCTCAGTCATCCCTAATACCAGCACAAAGGGAGGGACAGTGATGTAAAATGGAACGGTAACAGATGTTTGGAGGAAGACTTGGACACAGAGGAAGATCAGGAAAGGGGGAATCTGACATGCAGTTAAATCCAAGCACTGCATTTCAACTGCGAGGGGGGTGGGGGGCTTCTGATGGCTTATTCCCCAGAGCTGTCGCCTGCACTGAGAAATAGCATAATAACAGCTTGGCCTGCGGATTGGCTGAGCCTCTCTATTAGAGGAACGAGACGTAATAAAAATGGGTTTAATAGAAACGGTGGCAACTGCGAACACTTAATCACCAAGTCTCCTTTGGGAAGAAGTTTACCAAATCTGTTGTTTTTTCATGCACAGAGCTCTCAGAGCTTCTCCCTGGGGAGGGGATGGCAGGAGAAAGGAGCTGATGGAATTACCTCAATAAATCTGCCAGGAGCCAGGTGCATTTTTATCACAAACATAATTGGGATCCAGATAACGGAACAGGCGAGCATTAGCCATCCAAGCACCATGGACCAGTTAGGGTAGCGGTAAGAGCCATAGGTCATGGGCTCCCACTGGTAGAAGCTAAAGCACAGGATAAACTAGGAAGAAAGGAAAAACACATGTGTTAGGCGGGTGATGCGAAGTCTTGTTCCTAACAGCGACATACTGAGCCCCTGCCATGAGTCTGGTGCTTTCCTATCTCTGCTCTCATTTCACACCCAGACCAACCCAAAAAGTGAGGTATTAGCCATGATCCATTTTCCAACCGAAGAAACTGAATTTCAGAGAGATGAAGACGCACACGGCGGACCCTGTGTTTGCCATCCCCTGGAACGGAGCCAGGCGTATCGGTGTACACACACGCGCGTGTGCACACACACACACAGGCACGTGCCCACACGTGCCCAGGCTGAGAAGACAATTTAAAGGATACACCTCAAGGTGACTGATGGGTGGTACTGGGGGTTTTAAAGGGGCTGTCTGCACTTCTTATAGGGGATAATCAACTTTTGTTATCAGAAAGAAATCCTTTATGTTTATGTATTTTAATTTTCTTAATGAGCTGAATCAACTTTGCCTTCTCCTTGAACGGGGCACGGCCAGCATCCCGTTACCGCCTGTTGAAATTTGCCGAGTGAGATGCGAGCGGTGCGCACGGCGGTGACTGATGGAGAAGCTGGTTCTCTAATAAGCCCACTTGCAACCACTCGTAACCAACACAGGAGAACAGGCCTCGTCACCAAACTGTGCCAAGAGCGTGGGGACCAGCAGGCCAATGTCGGCTCTGCCGCTAACCAGCTGATGGACATCCATGTCTCAGACTTCTCTGTTTTCAGTGGGTGTATTTCACGTCGTATACACAACACAGGGATTTTCTGGGAACAGGTATTTACTCAAAAGTCCCCCCTCAATTTTAAGAACGGTCTTGATTTATCTGCTGCCAGTGCTCTCCTATCCCTGCACGCTTTCACTGGCAAGGGCTAGGAAAACCCTCTGAAGAACACAGCGAATGCAGCTGGAAAGGAGCAAGGGAACATGTGTGCCAGACAGGAAGGGACAGGACAGGGCTTCTAACTATTCTTGCCAAGGCTTTGGGGAGCAGCATGGCCTGGAGAAAAGGGTGTCCTTGCCTGTGTTTATCCTGCCTAGAGCAGCATCGGTCCAGAACAATGTACTGAATAATGATGACCTATGTGCCGCATTTCCCTGATACTCTTGTTCTATCTCAGGCAGTAAAATAATTGCCCAAAAATGATTGGAGCGAGTTACGTCAGGAAAGATGATGTATGGAAGAGTTTGAGGAAAGCGTGAAGCACGATACCAGCGTAAGACATATCTACATTACAGCTGCAAAGCTCAGGCTGCTGGGGCCAGCTTTTATTTCAATGCAACAATAACTCAATGTATTGATTCGAAGCAACGCGAGCCTGAAGACAACTGTTGGAAATGCCGCTCCTACGGAAAGGGACGCCTTACTCTAGGACCCTTTTTAAACATTTTGCCCCTAGAGTTATAAGCTTTATTAGCCAGTCTATTGGAAGTAGGGCCTAATGTAATTATGGTAAGTTGCTCCATTTCATTTACTATATAAATAGCAATGCATCCGCTTATGTGTGTGCATAATTCAGTAACGTGATCTGACTATGTATATAATAATTGCATGGAGAATATTTATAGGAGGTCTCTGAAATAATTCAAACCCATAATCTTGGGGCACCTGGGTGGCTCAGTCATTAAGCGTCTGCCTTTGGCTCAGGTCAAAAGGATCCCAGGGTCCTAGGATTGAGCCCCCCCATCAGGCTCCCTGCTCAGTGGGAATCCTGCTTCTCCCTCTCCTACCCCCCCTGCTTGTGTTCCCTCTCTCACTGTCTCTCTGTCTGTCAAATAAATAAATAATATCTTTAAAATAAATAAGTAAAAATAAACCCATAATCTTAGCTCATTCCAGCACACTACAAATATCCATTTTACAGGGGGGCAAGTAGCAAAAAACAAGTGTTAGGCTTGGTCCTTTGGTACCCATCTCCAGTTGTACAAATATCACATCAAACTTATCTGAGCAAATGTATTCTTGCCAGACATTTCTTTCTGCCAAGCCAGCTTTGATAAAACCCTGCCCTCAGCTGGGCCTGGCCATGAGTGATGCTAATTCAACCACTGGGTCAGGTTCACTCTGACTTCTTGCTAATGGCAGCCAGGGAAGGCCCTGGAGAGAGGTATGTCAGTTGACAATGATAATGAAATTGACCGATTCTACCTGTCCCTAGCTCCCAAACACAGAAGGGGAATCTGGTTCTGGATATTTTCTGGGATCTCCACAGGTTTCTGCTATGAGCTTCATAACAGATATCAAGTAAAACACAGCAGAGTTGAGAAACTTTCTTAAAAAGCACATCAGGTCCCAGAACTTCTTTCCCCGACCTTCTGCTCACAGAGATAAGAATTGTTTTTATCCAAAAACTGGCCAAACTCCACTTGGAGAGGAGAGCACTGAGCACTGAATTCTCAAGAATTTTACTGAGGCCAAGACAGCTGTGGACTCAAGACTTAGCCCTGTCTCCCACAAGCTT
The DNA here is from genome assembly GCA_003697995.1 of Taxidea taxus jeffersonii. Taxonomy (NCBI): domain Eukaryota; kingdom Metazoa; phylum Chordata; class Mammalia; order Carnivora; family Mustelidae; genus Taxidea; species Taxidea taxus. Next base: position 42,181 of record RCUC01120201.1, read on the forward strand.
TGTGGCCTTGGTCAAGCTCCTTAGCCTCTGCGGGCCTCAATGTACACAACTGTAAAATGGGGGGAAGAATGGTGATTCTTCCAGAATCACCAACCAGAGGGGCCAGAGGCTTTAGGGCTTTAGGGACAGTGCTCATACAGTGCTTGCCTCTAAAGAGAACTGCCTTTAAATAGTAGTGCTGGTTGCTATCAGTATGTCATATGTTTCTGCAAAATATAATAAAATTCTCTGAAGTTTAATCTCTTCCAAGACAGGAAGGAAGGCAGGCCTTGATCCCACCCAAGAATAAATCCGACCTGGGGTAATGCTCAGCAGAGACAGAGAATGCCCCAGGCAGGAGAGTCTCACCCCCCCTCCATCAATTAGGTAAATCTGAGCTCTTCACACACATTTCAGTTCTAAATTCAAGAAACCAAAAAATCTACTTTAATTCTTTTCATCCCTCACAACCCAAGTGTCGTGGGACTTTTCAGACAAATTACAGCCTCTAAAATGTGAGCATTGTTGGGGGCCTCCCTATGATATCCATGTCAGTGCAGAAGAAAGTAAACTCTGGATGGCTTTTCTGTCTAAACTCATGTCTTTTCAGAAGGCAGTTGAGATGTTTTGATTAAAACTCACTCTGTGACAGTTTTTAAAAAAAAGAAAAAAAGTACATATTTTCTTTACTTCCATCCTGTCTGGTTTTCCTTTAGAGAACCTGGTGCTGTGTGGGAAAACAAGGGTCTTGATCTGGTTTCTAGTGCCACCTGCTGGCTGCGAGGAGAACTACAGCCAGCTTCCTGCCGCCTTGCCAAGATGCACCCATTGCAACCCACCGAGGAAGGGGGAAAGGCAGGGTCTTGTCAATGCCTGTGCTTGAAGGTGGATCAAGGCAAAGCCCGAAGCCTACAGCACAATAAAGGAGGTGATGGATGTGCATGTAAGTCCCTATGCAGATTTACTGACACACTAACGGCTCTGATCTTTAAGAAGATGAATGTCAGATGATCTCAAAATGTCATCATTGCACTTGAGGATGATAAGATAGTTCTCGAAAACAATAAAAGGGAATAATAAAAGTCTAACTGTGCTCTATTAGTTGTAGAGCAGCTGTATGGAGTAGTGGTCTAGAGCAAGAGCTTTGGAGCCAACTGCCTAGGTTCGAACTCAGGCTGTGTTTGCCCATAACTAGGTGTGCAGTTCTAGGCAATCACATAACCTCTGGGCGTCGGGTTTCCCAACTGTAAAGTGGGGATGATTTAAAACCAACTCCACCAGATGCCGTGAGGGAGAGAGAAAGATACACACATAATGTTCTTTGAACAGAGCTGGGACTCTGACTAGCCCGTGGGAAAGGTGATTGTTATCTGCTCTCAGTACATCAGGCAGACTGATATAATAGGGAATGTTCCATCAGAGAGCTCCAGACTGCCTGAGTCACAGCTAAGCCCCTTTAGGTGAGTTGCTATACCTCTCCAAGCCTCAGTTTCCTCTTCTGAAATACAAGAATGATACGCTTTGTTCAAACATAAAGCAGCACGTCCACACGCGAGGTCCTACGTCCACAACAAAGCATGCAATCCTTACGGTTAAAATGGTTGGAGTTACAAATGCCCAGCAGACTTTCCAGAAGATGTTTGGCTGGAATCCAATCATCATCTCTATATCTTCACAGAATCTTTGCAAGCCTGCAGACAGACAAGCAGAGACAGAGCATGAGGGGCTGTGGTGAGAGTGGGAGAGGTCTGGGGGGTAGGGAGGGTGCAGGACAGACTCTAGAGCCCCTCACTCCAGTGCCATTGGCTACAGAGGGCCCCAGCCTGGTGTCAGCATGACCCCTATTATGCAAGAAACCATCAAACAAATGATTCACTGCTGGGAAGATCAGGACAAACTGAACATTTTTTTTTTTTTGAACATTTAAATAGATAGTAAATACTCTCTGGGGTGAGGTTCACAAATGTCATCCCGTGGTGACATCTAAAAAGCTCGGTAGCATGAGCATGAGCATTGCTGTCTTGGTCATGGATGAACATAACTGAAGTACCAAGCAGAGGACAGTAACCTCCCATGGCCACGTGTAACCACCAACCCCACATGCTCTTGGTTCACCAAGATCCTTAAGCCACTCTTTGGAAGCAGGAGCCACTGAGGAAGGTTCGGGAATGGGGCAGCTTCTCGCGTTGTTTCCTGAGCTCAGCAGATGCATGGCTTTCCTCGGGCGGTGGGGGGGTTGTTACTGGGCTGACAGGACAGGAAAGGTCCCTGGCTTCAAGCTCCGTCACAGTCAGCAGCTCTGACCAGGGACCCAGCTGCCTTGGCTTTAATCTCCCTATTCCTTCATCTTCAGGTCATCTATGTGAAAAGCAGGTACACTACAGGTCAAGAGGGGCAGAGACACCCCTCAAGGAAAGCACCCACTCCACTGCATCTCTTCCTACGGAGAATAACCCTCTACACATCCCGAGACCTTCTTGCCTGAGGTGTGGGCCCCTTGCTCCTCCTGTTCCTGAGCTCTCCCAGCGCCCCTGGGTTCCTGGGTCCTCTGCCCTTAGCGCCATGAGGAGCAGGGGGATTCCGGGTCTGGGGGCTCCTCTCCCAGCCCTGACTTGCTGTCTCTTACCCTATGCCATCCCCTCCCTAGGCACCACCTGTACCAGCTGCCTTCCCGCGGCCGGTGCGCCTGTCCCTGCCTCTGCCCAGACCTTCCCTCTAGCCTTGCTCCCTCAGGCACTGAGGGTGCACCAGTCGGGAAGAATAATGGGACATGAAAAAGCAATCTCTTGCTGGGGTAGAAAGCAGAGACCGGTATTCCTCCAGGGAACAGAAGAGTTCATCTCAGCCCCTTAAAAAAAAAAAAATGGGCCTGATAATATTCTGTATCTTGATCTGGAGGCTGATTACCTGCAGGTAAAAATTCACTCAACTGTACACTCAGTTATTCCTGTGTTCACAGTATTAGGGAGCAATGTTAAAGTTTACCCTCCAAAGTCCGCTCCAGTTGCCATCGCCAAAATGACGGGTGCTGAGATCTGCCTCGGCCCTTAGTTCCTGCCGTGTGCTTCCACTCCATGCCCAGCCCAGATCCCGCACGTCAGCGGCCTCTCGTGACCGTGAATCAGCAGGCTACTGCCCACAGCCATGACAGGGGACAGCCAAGCCTGGGGCCAGCTGTAGAATGAATGGCCTGCACCGGGAACGGTATTGGGAGGGTCACCAAAGGCACTGCTCTAAAATCCACTCCAAATCCAGCTTTCTGTTCTACCTTAAAGAAACCCTGATCAGGGCAACCACAAGTGTGGAGCAACACGAAGAACGCCAGGTGGGGAGTTCGGATCGAAGAGCTGATCCCCTGCTCCACCTCTCATTCCCTCTGTGACCTTAGGAAAGGGATTCTCTTTCTGAGCCTTTGCCGGTTCACTGGGGGGACTGGGGAGCTCGATCTGTGACACAAACAGGGTCCAAGCTGCTTCCCTGTATTCACCACAGGCAAGAACTGTGTGCCTTGAGCCGTTGAGCCGACTATCTGTGGATCTGTTATTTGTGCATGTTCTTTAGTGTTATCAAATGCTTTCCAACAAGGGGTCTCGGGACGCTACTCTCTGAGCACAAGTGAGGAAAGAGACTCAAGATTTTATCTATTTAATTGATAGACAGAGATCACAAGTAGGCAGAGAGGCAGAGAGAGAGAGGAGGAAGCAGGCTGTCCGCAGAGCAGAGAGCCCGATGCGGGGCTCGATCCCACCACCCTAGGATCATGACCCGAGCCGAAGGCAGCGGCTTTAACCTGCTGAGCCACCCAGGCGCCCCGCCTCCCACTCATTCTTGAGCCAGGCTCTCCAGCCCTCTTCCATCCTCTATCAGCTCCAACTCCTGCCCAGCCACAGGCCCACCCTCCTCCACCCCCCACCCCCATGGCCTGACTCACCAGTCCCCACCTGTCCCTTACTAAGTCACTGGCTGCCTTCCTCTGAGACCTTTGTTTCTGTGGCTCCCTCTGCCTGCTCTGTCCTTTCCACCGACACAAATCCCTTTTATCTTCAAGGCCCAACTCTTGATAAAAGAATAGTTTGTGGAACCTGGGACATGCACATGGCAACTTCCCTTTGCGCGACCTTGAGTCCAGAGCCATAAGATAGGCTCCAAAAGGGATCTGAGCAATTGTTCATCACTGAATTAACAGAAAAACAGAAGGAAAAAAGAAATGGTAAGCTCACGATTACTACTGTAGATTCAACAAAGAGATCTGAGGCTCAGAAACTGGCCCACAACAAGCTCCTCACAACACCAACAACCCTGAACCGAGAAATCAAACACTGGCTTCAACCAGCCAATCACATTCACCTATGCAGTTTCGTGGCTTCTTTCTCTATAAACCACTCCCTTGCCTTTGGTCCGAATGTGGTCTTCAGGGGGCCGCTCTCCCTCCCGTGGGGCCATGGCCATCCTTGGGGCATGTGAACTGTGCCCTTCTACACAGCCCTACGCCCAGAAGGGTGCTGCCCCTAGAGGAATGGGCTTTTGTTGCCATCTTGAAATTCTGAGTACATTTTCAGAGAGGGACTCTGCACTTTCACTTTGCACTAGGTCCCACAAATTAGGTCTCTGGTCCTGTGTGTCCCTCACATTATTCATTTATCATTAACATAAAGGTCCCATCCCTCAGAATCAAAACGCTATGTGTTGGCTCAGATTTTTCTCACCTTGGTTAGCGACAAACTCAACATTCACTAAGTCTCAGGCTTTATTCTGTTTTATATGATTTTATCTCTGAGAGGCTCCCTTCTTGAGGTTTTCCTGGCCGCTCTGGACCACCTGTATCTCTGGGCAGCAAAAGTGCCCTAACCAGGCATGCACAGCTGAGTCCTGACCTTCCTCTCAATGGTAAGTGCACCGTGGCTTTGCTCGTCCTAGTAGCTAGCCCGCAAGTCGCCTGAATGTACCTCCTCACTTTCCTAGGAGCACACAGGGCATACAGTAAGCACCTAATAAATACCTGTTCATTTACTCACACACATTTACCCGTGTGTGTTATTAATGGACTGAAGCCTGTCATTCCTAATGCTTACTGAGCCTTAGCAAGTGCTGCTGGGGGACCCTGCACCCTCAAAGAGAGGCAGGCAGGAACGTTTCATTTTTCACAAGCCCATGTTCAATGGCCTAACATTAACTGCATTAGTTTAGGCCTCATCCTCTCAATAAAGAAAGTACCACCCTCTGGAGTATAAATTATATGCATGTGCAGGCTTTTCCTTTCCTCTCCAGCAATTATGCTGCTTTATTTCAAATACGTCTTCTAAGATTCACTTCTAAAAATTCAGTCCAGGTCCAAATCAGAGGTTCACACCCACCTCCTGTGCTCATCCTGAGCTCAGCACAGAGTTGGCCTGGTTCCGGAGGCTGTCCAGACCCCAGTTCTCTGAGAATCCAGACAGTTTCCTGGATGGTCCCAGGGACTAAGGCGCTCAGGATTTACTTTTTCCTTCAGAACCAAGAACTCTACTATCAGGGACGCCTGGGTGGCTCAGTTGGTTAAAGCGGCTGCCTTCGGCTCAGGTCATGATCCCAGCATCCTGGGATGGAGTCCCACATCAGGCTCCTTGCTCGGCAGGGAGCCTGCTTCTCCCTCTGCCTCTGCCTGCCTCTCTGTCTGACTGTGCTCGCTCGCTCTCTCTCTCTCTCTAACTAATAAATAAATAAAATCTTAAAAAAAAAAAAAAACTCTACTATCAGATTTGGGGGGGGTGCGATTTCACTTCTAAAAACAAAAAAAACTTGTAAGGCTTCTATTATAATGATGCTTGTAATCCACACTGGGCAGCCCTGTTCTATAGAACAGAATTGTGCAGGTGTACCTTTTGTGGCAATTATCAGTGAGGACACGGAGAGCAAGCAGAGGAGGTCAAGACAGTGCACCAAGCTAGTTGCACTTGGACCAGTGTTGCAAACGGAGTGCCATCTTGACTTTGCCAATGGACCATCTGGTGATCCCATAAGGGGCTAAGTTTCCAAAAGAAACTTGACATTAAAAGCAAGATGTTCCCACCAAGGATACCTGGCAGTCCAGTGGACTTTGCTGCATCCCCACCTTTAAAGGGGGAGCTCCATAGAGCCCTCTGGCCTGGGCCTTCTTCTCCACACATTTGTCCCTTATGCATATCCAAGGGATATCCTATATTTCTTCTTAACTTACAGCCTGCTGTGATCTCTTTTGGGTTTTACAATACAAATAGATAGTCCAACCTGGCATTTTTCACCTTCCTGGGGTTTGCTATGGAGACCCTAACTACCTTAGTCTGGGGATGGTTCTAAGACTTCCAGGCACAAAGAAGTCGTTAATGCCTTGAACTCAGTAGGGCATGCTTACGTGACTGGCAGGACACGCCAGGGGGTCAAGGAGATCACCCAGTGAGACCCCACCAAGGACAAGCACCTCTACACAAAGGGCAAAGATGCCACCTGCTGATTGCTTTCCTTTTGTTCTTGATAATTGCCCCACTAGTTAGGATGTAGGTTGCTATGGTGATAAGAGGACAGACTAAACTGGAAGGAAACTGGAAGTTTATTCCCGGGAGAAGCTGGGGTGGCATTCTTGCATCACAGACTTCCATGATGTTAATAAAGTTTCCTAAGGATCTGTGAGCTTGCAGGTCCCTTTTCTCATTACAGTATCTAGGGACCAGCCTCAAAGCTACTCTTCACGCAAGCTACACAGGGTGGGGACTGCCACTAGCAAGACCAGGAAATAATTTCACACCTGCAAAGCAGCCTTCCTCCTCCCTCATCTGGCCCCATCCCCAGATCTTAACTGTTCATATGCCAGACTATACCCAGAGGGCAGGTCCTAGGAGCTTCTGAAACAAAGGGGTTTCTGGGTCTCACCTTCAGCCACCTTTTGCTCCTCAGATACATTCAGATCACCATTCAGAAGCAAGTTTGGAAATAAAGGTACAGGTCCCTTATGTCTCCTAAATTGCTAGAATTAAACACTTTCATTATCTTAGTAAATCTGGAAAACCTACTCGCCGTGGATGCCTTATGCCACTCAACAATCCCCCAGGCGCCGGCACGGCGGTCCCCTTACCGTACACATAGGAGATCCCCACTAGCTCAAAAATGGCGATGATGACGAGAGCATAGGACGCCGCGTACGTGTCCACAAGCTGAAACATGTAAATTCCGCCCTGGTAGGAAAGAGGAACCACATCAGTGGGCCTGGATCCAGGCTCTGCCCACTGGGAACAGCCAATCCTTCCATGCAGGACAGAGTCAGGGGTAAGCAAGGAGCCACAGAATCTCCCCTCCCCACCACAGTAATAACCTAAGCCTGGTCCAGAACGCAGGCTGGAGGCCTTGCCATGTGAGCAAAGCAGGCCCTTGAGAGACTCAGCCAGCCAACAGAACAAGCACTGAAAAGTGATCTAATGTCTCACTCTTAATAAGCAGAGGTCAACATCTGAAGATGAACAGGTGAAGGCAGGCAGATGGCTTCATTTTTGCCTTAAGCAACAGATTGTCATTTCTATCCATAAATCTGCATTTGACTGACCTTCATTTGACCTTTAGGCGTCATTGGGCATTCCTCACACATCCCCCTGCATCTTTACCTTGCCCTTTACGTTTCTCTACAACAGATCAGGCTTCAAGACCCTCTTATTCCCATTCATCATTTCACAGATGAAGAAACTAAGGCCGAAAGGCGGTGACTTGCTCAAGGTCACAGAGAGAGCAAAAGGAACATGTAAGCTGAGTGGGGCTAATACTCCATTCACCAAGACACTCAGGACTGGAAGGAATCCCATCGCTATTAGACTCCCAGGTATAACGAGTAACCAACTGGGAATTTCTCTGGCCAGTAAATTTGGATTTTCATGTATTCTATTTTCCTAAAGTAGGACACACCTGCCTTGTTGGCTCGAGAAGCCTACATCTCAATTACGAAGATGCTACAAGTAACAGCAGCAGCCAAGGGGACATGTTTCCATCTGCGGGCAGAATCCCTAATGACTTGGTGCTGTCTACACAGATATGGCAGTGACTGGCTACTGCTAGGAGCCCGAGAGCTAAGGATAAAAGGACAGATCAGCCATTGGGCCCCCGCGTGCCCTGTCCCCAAGCCTGCAGGCAGCAGGGTGCTTACCTGAGTGATCATCGGAAAGCCCATGATGAAGAAACAGATACAACAACCCAGAGTGAAGACTGGCTTGTGTGTCCGCAGGTACTTGGGGAACTCGTCCGAGATGGAGGTCACGATGGTCTCGATGGTGGCAAACTGGAATGGGGCGAGGAAAGGAGCAGCTTAGAGGCACCTGGGTGGCTCAGTGGGTTAAAACCTCTGCCTTCAGCTCAGGTCATGATCCCAGGGTCCTGGGATCGAGCCCCCATCGGGCTCTCTGCTCGACAGGGAGCCTGTTTCCTCCTCTCTCTCTGCCTGCCTCTCTGCCTGCTTGTGATCTCTCTCTGTCAAATAAATAAACAAAATCTTAAAAAAAAAAAAAAAAAGAGCAGCTTAGACAAGCCACCCAACCCCAACGCTTCCCAAACTCCTTTGTGTTTCCCACCAGGGAAAGCTGTACGTGTATTAGGTTCAGTTCTTAGGACTCCATTCCCCTGATGGGTCTAAAGGGCTTTGTTGGAGTCCAACCCACAAGGCCAGCAAGGGGGATCCAACAGGATGTGAGCCTGAGAAACTGCCTTTCCAGCCCCCAGAGACTGCACTCACACTCATCCATCCCGGACTTCTTCGAAGCTTCACTTTGTATTCATGAGATGTAAATTCCCTTTCCTCCAGTTTACCTCGAATTTGATCTTCTGCTTGAGGAAAAAACCCTTTTTGCACCCAACCACTAAACTCTCTGAGTGCCTGTCAGTAAGATTTGTGGCAGTCTCAGCCCCACGGCAATCTCCCTAAAACTGACTTCATATTATTCTCCCTGGTCCAGCCCCACAGAATTTGCATTGACAAAATGACACCAAAGAAAGGAAGGACACCGGCTAAAACCTGCATGCGGAAAGGAGGAAGGGAGGGAGGGTGGCTACTTTGCACTGTGCCATGAGTCACCCACAAATACAGAGCTATCCTGAGCCCCAGACAGGGACCTCACCATCCTATATCACCCGGGGAAACATGTGGGGACCACCAAGCCCACACCTGCCACAGGCTGGATAGAGGGTCCAGGAAAGGGGGGGTCTTCAGGT